>JAGPOW010002673.1:15878813-15907373 GCA_030014935.1 Caiman crocodilus | reverse complement strand
TGCCACCACACTGCATTATTATTATTATTATTATTATTATTATTATTATTTTATATATATATATATATATATATATATATATTTTTTAATCCTTTTAATGGAATATCCTAATGTTAAGCTTGAGAAAAATGCCACTTACGTAGGAGGGGAAAAAGATTGGAATTTACGTAGCATTCATCCTGTGTCCTAAGATAAAATTGTAATATAACAAGAAAGCATGCATTTAACCTTCTTAAATCCAATATTAAGAATAAGTAAGCCTTCTCCATTTGTTCTTGAAAGAAACTATTACTGTGTTCCAGAGTCAAGGTGCAATAACTGAAAGGCTGAGAAGTTTCAGTATGCATGATTTAACAGCTATTCAAGGAGATGAGCCTATAGGACAGAGACCCTATCAGACTTTACCAGAAACCAGAAAGAAAACCAAAAGTTCAGTCAATGAATCTCTGGGTATGTATTATCTTTCTCAAATTTTGCATCCCTTTTGTGCCATTGGATTCTGGTAAATGAAAGGGAAGGAGTAAGTACTGTTTTTGTCTTCAAATATTTGCAAACTGTCTCCTTATTTAAAAAATTGGTATTCATCATAATATTTGTAAACCATTGTAACTAAGGTTGTGGATTTGTTTTATCTTGTAGGCTCTTTCATAAAAATGAGGGTAAGGTATGAGAACAACTTTATTTACGTAAACTACGTTTGTGAGCCAATTAAGCCCATGAATCGCTAGTTTAGTGAAGTAGGAGACAAATATTTTGGATTCTACTTATAACTGTTACTAGTTGTATCTGTTCTGAAATTGTAGACATTGAGTAAATAAGTATGAAAGGTAAATTTAACAAGTTTATAATGTTGGCTAAGTCACTGGTTAAAAGGTGAATCTTCTTGTTTGGCAGTAACAAAGTTAGTCATTATGTTGTCACAGTAGAAAAATATTAAAACAATGTCTTGTATATTTTAGACTGTATCATGTTAGTATTAAATTAAAGAGAGATATTGTAGCCATTGGTGGATCTAGGATTTTGAAAAGGGGATGGAGAAAGGTGGGGGTGCATTATCACCAGGGTTCCAGGTTTTCTGGTTCCCATGGAAAAACAGATAAAACCACATTTCCTGTTTTTATTAGAGAAGAAATGGATCTTACCTTTTTTAGCAGAGAAATCTGCAGATCTCTCAGTTTTGCAAATAGCTCCATAGGCTGGCAGAGTTCCAGCCTGCAAGAGCTAATTGCAAAAAGGGTGAGAAACCTCTAGCCCTGCCCAGAGGAGAAGAAAGAGGGGGAAGGATGGGATCTGAGGCTTGCACTCACCTGAGGCTTGGATCAGGCTCACTGTTCATTTGTAGGGCCTGTAAGGTAGTGGGGCTTGGGCTTGCAGGGGCAGGGATAGGTGGGAAGCTGGCTGCGAGAATCTGGCTGGGGTATGAGCCAGACTGAGAATGAGGGCAGTGCAAAGTGCGTCTCTATGCCTGCTCACAGAGCAGCGGTGCCCCTCTCTGGGCCACATGCACCACCCAGCCGGATGGGGGGGACGGGGTTTGCACATGATGGGTGCCACTGCCCCGCACTGTCCGTACTGCACCCCATGCTCCATTGCCACTGCCAGTTGCCCCATGACTACTTTGCTGTGGCTGGTCAAGCCCCTGCCACCCCCCCCTTTGGTGCCCATCTGTAGGCTGCACATGGGCTGCCTGGCAGGCTGGACAGAGCAGGGGTAGGGAGGGGCTTGCACATGGTAACTGCCACCACCCCACGCCACTGCTACAGCGCGTACTGCTTTGCCATGGCCTGTCACACATGCAGCTCTACAGGCAAGCGGCATGCATGGCAGTGACAGTGTGGGGTGGTGGCAGTGGCAGCCACTGTGTGCGAGTGCTCACCCCCTCCTCAGTCAGGACAGATGGGCAGTGCATATGCAGCCCGCAGAAGGGGTACCACTGCCCTCACCCCCCCCCCATCCCTGTTCCTGGGAGTGGGCACAGAGACTCACTCCCCCTCCAACCTACTCTTGATCTAGCTCCTACCAACCCCTTCCCTTTCCCCCACCACCCTTTCCCTTTCCCACACACACACTTACCTGCTGGTTTGTACATGCCTGTGCCTGCATGTGTCGGGCTGGGGGTGCTGTTGTGGGGGGAGTGTGGGGCACCAGCATGGCTGTGGGATAGGAGTGAGTGGCACCAGTAGGACTGGGTGGGGGGGAGGCTGTAGGAGGCCTTACATTTTAATAATGGATTTGGGGGCTTTTATCAGAGAATTTGCTATTTATTTATTTATCCAATTTTTGTAAATTGGAAAACCAGGATCCCTGATTACTACATGACACAAATGACTTTTTTCTGGTTAAAGAAACTAGAAGCAAAAAAACCCCCAACATTACTGGGGTATTAATTTGCTATATCATATAACATATCAAAACACAAAGTAGGCAAAAATAATAAAAATATATATATTTAGTTCTATTGTTAGAATCAAGTGCACATCTTTTTCAAATTCATAAAACAAAATTAAGCTTTCCTGAGCATCTTGACAGTGCATCTAATGCATTACTGAAAGTTATTTTCACTCCTAAGTTAATGTTCACTTGTTTAATATTTGTAGGCAGAGTTAAAAACAGTTTGCTGAGCTATGAAATGGGAGCTACCTTACTAGAAGCATCTAACAGGCAGCAGAATTGCAGAAGAAAGGATAACTTGATCAGTGGAACTATTAGAGACCATCAAAAAGGAGAGAGCGTTGTTAATACCCATGGAACGAAAAGTTTAAAAGGAATTAGGTAGATTATGAGCCCTGAAGTCAATTGACTCCTTCACTGCTGCCTGAATAGAAGTGCTGTTGTCACTGCCAGGCAGTTTTTAAATGTAAAGTGGAATCAAAGGTGGATATGACTGCATCCCTTACCTGGATTTACCCTTGACTGTAGCAACTAGCAGCAAACACTTAAGATTCTAGGAGGTATCTTGTCTTCCATGATGAATGCATTATGCTTATGAGTCTCCATGCTACTTTAAAGAAAAGATTAGAAGAGGTCAGTTGCAAAAGTTCTTTCTTGTACTTTGTGGCTGAAGCCTGACTAAAATATAAATAATTTACTGTACCTCACAAAGGAATATTTCAGTTTTATTTTATCCAGGTTTTTTTTTTTCTTTTAAGCTACAAAATGCCTGGGATAAGGTGTGTTTTCCCAAAACTCCCTATTAATGAAATAATGATTATACAGAACTGTTATGGAGAATAAATAATTGCTAGAGTAGGTGATGATGATTGAAATGGGAAGTGCACTTAACCAGAGGCCCTTCTTGAGAGGAAGGCCTATAAATACATTGTGCCAGTGTGCTTTACAAGTGATGCAGTTACAGCTGCTATGTACAGGCCACTTCTATGCTTTGTATGTTCTTGAACTGAATTGCTTGAAAATGCTCAACATTCCAGTCTGCAGAAGAACTATTTTAATACGAAATGCAGTAATTTGTCATAAATTGGCTATAATATTATTGTATTTATGCTATTTTTTTAACATAGTAAATTATCTTGACTTTGCATTTTGTACATATTGTCCACTCCTGGATCCAAAAGCATTTTGCACCCTCTGGTGAAAATCTTTGGTAATATACTCAGTTAAATTTAAGAACAGGTATAGGCAAAGCTTGTACTCCAACATGAACATAACTTCTGGATGAGGTAGCTGTTGTGAGTCTTGAGAAAAGCATTGTTAAAATGAATTTTGGATTAAGAATAATTTTAAAAATAAACCCTCCTAAACTCTTCAGAACACTACAGGTAGGGTATCTTTATATACTTTGCCTTATTTTACTATTTGTACTTTATATTCCCTTTTAGCACTTCTGTCTTCCATTTTACCTGCTATAGCTTATGTTCCTTTCTGTTGGATTTATTAGGATTGGATTTCCATTATTTTGAGCATGCCTGCCTGCCTGCCTGGCTTGAAATGACTTCTGGAACCTTGCCATTTAGCTGTAGTATGTTATTGGGTATGTCTTTGTTCTTGAGACGTGACACTTAAAGAATTATGTATGTGAAATTTGAAGAGCTCATTTAAGAAAAATGAAAGACCAGGGAGAAAAACCTGATTAGTAGCTTCAAACATTTTAAATACAGCTCTGAATTTGCTATATGTATGCAGTATTTGCCACTAATCCCCAACTGTAGTAGCACAAAGAACTCTTCCAAGAAAACTAAGTTAGAGGAGTGACTAAATTATTAGCGGCAGTTGGACAACTCTAAAAGGACAAACGTGTCATGGCCAAAGACAGACCTAAGAACTATGTGATCAGGGCAGTAAAATGCTGATGTACTTAATTTTAGAGTGCATTGCAGTTTGTAAATAAGTTTCTTTTCTGGTTTGAGACAGCTGATGCACAATTTTTAGCTAGATAAAGAGCATATGTCAAAGAAAAAATTTTCATCTTGTTTCAGCAAAATTACTGGACTGAAATTCCTTAACTAAGTTTGAATCTTCATCAGTTTTATTTTGCCTATACAAATTAAATGTTCTGCTACCATTCTCTCTGTAGCCAAATCTCTACCCTATGGCTTATTCTTAGGTTACAGGATTCAATTAGGGAGAGATTCTGGAGATGATAAAACTGATGAGGAAGTGGAGGGGACACATTCAGAAGATGAGATGTTTGCTCAGAGGGGCCTTCGAAGATCTCAGAGCATGAAATCTGTAAAAAGTATTAAAGGCCGCAAAGAGGCAAGTGCATTAGCGCGCTAACAATATTACTTTATTACCAATAAAACTGAACTTTGAAAGGTAAAAAGCCCAAGCATGCACACTATTATAATTTAAAAAAATGTTAGAGTAATTCAGCAATTTTAGTTGAAATATAAAACACCAAATGTAGGTATAGTCCAGAATATTTTGCTTCTCCATGTAGGTCTGAATTTAATTCCACTTCTGGCTCCCTAGGAGAAATGAGGGAAGCAACTACTTATTCAACTAAACAACAAACAGAGGAAAAATATGGGAAGCCTATAAGAAAACATTGAATAAATGAATTTGAACACTCATGTTTGTTAGAGTGCTGGAGACTCCAGGCCTAAAGTCTGGAAGCTACTTGGAAGGAGGAAGTGGCCCATGTATTGTAGTGTCTTCATTTAAATGTAGATGATAAATCCTGCTGCTCTGTCATAACGCAGAAGACCAAGTTCCATTTTGTGGCTTTTATGGATGTGTTGAACACAGAGCACTAAACCTGGTCTACTTGGCTTTGTAACCAAAGTGGGGATAAAGAATCAGCAGTTTCAACCAAATATAACACAACATACAAGTACCATGCTTCATTGCAATTTCTTGGCCCTCAACCAGAGTGAAAAGAGGACCTTCAGCATGCCCTAAAAATGATCATAGTTTGGCTTTGCTTTTAGACAGAAAGGGAGGTGAGAGGGAAAAGAGCACTTCCAAAAGCTATTCCAAAAGGAATATTTTGCTGGGACCACTCCTATATCTATACTGAGTGGGATATATTGACAACAGCTGCATAGAATGACAATCAGAAGAAGGTAGCCTAACAAGCACATCTCAGGTGATTTGGGGATATTTAGAGTGGTGGTTTGAATACTCCTAGAACACAACAGGTAATGAGTACAGATGGTAGAGAATTGGTGTCAGGTCCTCCCCTTGAGAGATGCTGCCACAGTCTTTAGCACTTAGTTTGACTAACATCAAATCCCAGGGAAAGCACATTGCAATCATCCGGTTTTGAGGTGACGACAAGAATACATTCAAAAGAAATGGCTCTGATTTAAGGCAGCAGATAATGAAACAAAACTCTTCTGGTTACTGGTGCTACATGAGTGTGTACCAATAGCTGAGGGCTCAACAGATATTACAAGGATATGAGCTTTGTGAAGGTTAATAACAAATGACCAGTCCCTTTTTTAACTTGGCAATTTTTTATGCAGTTTGAATAGTAATACTTGATTTCTAAACCCAATTTTTTCTTTTCAGATACGCTATGGCTCATTAAAATATAAAGTGAAGAAGAGACCTGCGGTGTATTTTTAAGTGTACTCCACTAATATCTGAAGATAGTTGCTGTATTTTAGTAACTTGATTTCAGCATATCAAATATCCAGGATTTGTATATATTAGAGCGGTAAACATGGTGATAGGACTTAGTTTTATCAGTCTAAAAAGCTACCATCTCAGCTTTTGTTTAATTGCTTATCACTTGGACATGACTCTGACATTTGACTAGGTCATATTTGAAGTTTCCACATTTATTAAATTTTGTAAGAAATTAAGTGAATGACAAAGTGAAGCCTGGCTTTCAAAGGTAGTGAGCTGCTACTACTTCCATTACCATCAGTTGAAGTTTTAGGTATTCAGAACTTAATGACAATTAAGCCCATTCTGTCCCCTAGCTTACAATGAAAAAGAGATGTACTAGGATTTCTGAAAAGGCCTTTGTATTGGCACAATGTGCAGTTCAAGGAACAAAAGATAAGGATGCAGGAGGGAAAAAGGGAAAGACATTTAAACTTGGCATGTCCTCAAAGAACCTTCTGTTATATTTCTGAGCTGTAACATAATTATATTTTAAACATTATTTGGTGCAAACCAGGTGTTCACACAGCACTTTATCTGTACAGATTTGCACAGTTGTTTACTAATTTACAGCTGTACATGTAATATTAATGATATTTTTTAAAGTTAGATGAGTAGTTGGTTTGTGGTAGGTTTTGTTTTGTTGTTGTTTATATTCCAGTAGTTAAATCCTTGTGTTGTCATCTGTTTCTTCTGCATCTCCCATGTGCTTTAATTGTCACTGTTTTAAGAACTTGGTCGGGTGCCTTGTACCTTATACAGGAGTGGCAGTTCTCACTTTTCAAGGCTGCTGGTTTCAAGTTTTCTGCAGCCTCATACACATTTTGAAAGATCATTCACTTGAGCATGACTGTACAGTCATTTAAATAATAACTATTCTGTTATATGTAGTTGCAGACTCCTGGTCAGTCTGCAACTACTCTGACTTACCAGCTCAATAACTCCAGAGGCCATATTGATAGCATTTCTTCTATGATGCAGGTTTTTCTACAAGTGTTTAGATTAAGGGCTGAGATTTTTCAAAGCAGTGCAAGGGTTTTAGCTGTATGCCTTCCATTTAAAAGTAACAAGGTACCCTAGTGGCTCTGTTGTATACTTTGGCAGCCAAACATGACGTTTTTCATTGCAGATGCAAACCTGGTGGAAGAAGATTTATTAACTTGCATCTGTCATTTTCTCTCACTGTCTGTCTTGCTCCTCACTCCTCTTTCCCCTGCCCCTGTACATTTAGTTTTTTTGCTTATTACCACTTGAATACCACATTGCACTCCCAATGAGCACAGCACCGCTGAGGAATGGCTATTTTACAGTTCAGTAGGAAAGAATTTTATGCATGATCTTGGTCAGTTTCATTCCAGCATCTTTTTGAGTCTTTCCAACAACCTGATACGTTCTTTACTAATTCATCCCATACCTTGAATCGCGTCTTTGGGTAATAAATAGGATGAGTGGTAGATATGACGCGTTTCCTTGCCATGCTTGACATTTGATTGACCTCTTATGAAACATTATGATTTTTAATCAGTGTCCAGGGAATTTTCAGAATTTGGGCTAGCAACACCGAACAAATAATTTTACATAGTTCTAGCTAGCAGATATCCAAGAAAAATGTTAAATAAAGGTAGGTGTTGACTCCTAAGATCGTTGCACTTAATTTAGTATGTTTTGGAAATTAAAATATGTAAGCAAAATAGCTCAAATAAATGCAAGAAGGCATTTTTAGAGAACTTTTCTACTGCCTGGCACTATTTATAGTTTCAGCTACTTAAAGATTGAAGTTTATGAAAGGGATTGAAACATTTAGTCAGAAACAGTGATGGATTTTGTGAACTGTTTTAACTTTGTTGTTAAACAAAATTTCATCTTAAGTGCACGTAAAACTATCAGCTTCTACTTTTAAACAAGAATGTGTTTAACTCTTTAGCTATGCTGATGAAGAGGTAAAGATTTATCTTTGCAAATAAATGTAGTTCAGAATTTAAGAAAAAAGTAACTAACACTGCTAACAAAATGGTCACTTTTTTCCCTACCTCCTGAAGTGATTAAATATTATCCTATACACACCACAAAAGTAACAATGTAAATTGATGAGCATCACTGAGAAGCTTAAAAATTGGGTATGTTGAGTGGTAAATTAATACTAGATATATTCAACAATAGTAATGTTGTGACAAGAGATGATAGTTTGTTTTCATTAGTTGGTGTCAGTAGTCTTAAAGTATTTTTCTACAAAAGATGCATGTTCGTAAAGGTAATATTCATAACACTTTCAAGGATTTTGCAGTGCTACAGTTCCTCAGATTTAGTCTACGTTGAGACTGAACATAGTAGCTTTAAGAATCATACAATATAAGCTTTAATTTTTCTATTGTATGATTAACTTGCTGTCAACTTGTTTATGTATTTGTAAAAAAAAAAAAAAAAAAAAAAAGCCTTTAGGATTATTCATCAATTTCCCTTGCTCCTTTCTGTTAATAACATGCTATTTTTTTTTTTAGCAGGATACAATGGGTATCTTATTACTATAAGTGTGACTTTTTAAAACAATGTAAAATAAATAGCAGATTTACTGGAAATTAACTTGTTGGTTTTATTTTTATGCATCCCTAATCTTGGATTAACATTACTTTTACTTTATCATTGTTCGTTAACTCCTCAGATGCTCCAAACCCAGGACTTTGCCCCAAAGACATTCCAGTATCATCTCCAGCAGCTGTTCTTAAGCTACCAGTTTCCAGCATGCTTTAGAGCAGCTCCTGGAGATGACCCTGAAGCATCTTTCCTGGCATATTTTTGGGTGTGGAAGCAGATGTGGGTGGATAGGTATGGGCATCTAGGATGTGCTTGCACCATGCTGTACACATGACATAAAGGCAAACTCATTTAGATACTGGGGGAAATTTTCCATTCCATTTAAAAATAATTCTACACAGTTTTTAGAAAAGGTGCTTCTCTTTGGGAAGGGTATATTTGTTTATCTGGCAAAGGTAAATTGCTTTGGAGGTCTTATTTTGAATGGGGATTTTTTTTTTTTTTTTATTCACCAGAGTAGAATGCTGTGTGGGTTGCATACAGTCTTTCACTACTTAAACTTTTGGTTTTAAAATCTCACTACTACATACTGCCTTCACAGATCAGACATAAAACTTCACAAACTTTATTATGCTATGTTGTTAGCATGACTTATAAATGAAGCTTATTTTATTGATGGTATTGTATTGTATCTACAGTAACCTGTAGATTTCCACTGTTTAAATTCACATCCATGCATAGACTTTACATAACAAGGACACAGAAATGTGATTTAAGGTAGGATATTCCTTGATGGTATGTACTAAGTACATGTATTTGATCCCCTTAATTGTGACCCCTCAGGTAATCAAACACATGCTTACTAATGACAAATAGGCCAGGAGGTAGACAGTTTACTCTTTCCAAGCCTTGTTTCAACTGTGCGTGCTTGAACAGAACATCAGAATGAATAGAAATCTGGGCTTTATGTATTGTGTCTAAAAAGGTTGAGAACCACTGTTCTAGATGGACTAGAACACAACACAGAAAGGTACAACACAGAAAGGTAAGCGCACTGTTGAAAAGATTTATTTTTACTTGTTCATTAGAAAGGGCCAGTTTTGGTAACAAGTCTAGAAGTGACAGATTTCTGTCTGGCATTACAGAGAGAGGTGATCTGTTTTCCAGCAAAATGGCTTTTTTGTCAGCAAAAAACCATTTTGTCAAAACTGAAACCTACAGCAAGGATTGGTGACCTGTGACCCAGGGGTCAAATCCAGTCTACAAAGCAATTTTACCTTAGCTGACATTGAAGAATATGGTCACAGAAGTTTATATATCCTGCAGTTGATCACTTTTTTTTTTTTGTGTGTGTGAGAGCGCACTATCTAATGGAACAGCTGTTAGATATTGCCTCCAGCCTGATTTACAACTCATCTATGTTCATTTGTCTCATGGCTTGGGAGAGGTGCCAGTTGCGTCCCACGGGAAAGTAAGGACTGTGTCCTGTGGGAAAGTAAGGGCCAGGTAATTTTGGGTGGCTCCCGGAGCTCTTAACCCCTGGATTAACACCTGAACACATTAACACCTGAAACTAGTTCTAAGTATTAGTGATGCAGCTCACAATTATTTTGCTCCAGAACAGTATTATCTATCTTTGTTATGCAGCTTGTGTTGCACTAAGGTGCAACCATTGCAGGCTACACGTTGGTGTAAACACACATTCCCCAGCACTCCAGATTTCCCCTGCCCCCCACTTGTGGCTGCTTGCAGTGTCTGTCCCAGGGGAACAGGTAGGTAGGGGCTGGGATTCTTATATTTCAGTCCCTTAGGCCTCTGGTGACCTGGACGTGTGATACATTCCAAACTCGGGCTAGCACTAACACCCATCAACATTTGTGCGAATCACAGTGTAAGGTGTAATGAGGACCTAACATAACATGTACCTAAGGGGACTCTTCATCTGCAATACTTTAGCTAACATGCCCAGCTCCATATGGGCAACACAAAGCTGCAGGAGCTGGTCATTCTAATTTCTTCAACCATCTTCTTCATCAAACATACTCCAAAAGGGATCAGTTGAAATAAAATATACACCTTTATGCTACAAAATGAAGAAACACCAACTTGGAGCCATATCTGACCTCCTTAATGCAGCAAGTTCAACCGTACTACTAGAAATACCCAAGGACAGCGGTGTAACATAAGAAAAAGTGGAATCGGCTATTGCAATAAGAGCCACTTCACAGTGCACCAGCAGCAGAGGGAATCAAACCAGCAGCACTCAAAACATTATCATCAACCTGTTGCAATGCATGCTATTCCAGTCTGAGATGGGTAACAATGTCCAATATCTTTTATTTTTTGACAGTGTTGGCTAAGAGAAACTATGCATCAAATCAGAAGCATGGAATCTCTGGTTAAAACCAGTTAAGAACTGCCATTTACTATGTCAGACTGTAGGTCCATCTTGCCCAGACTCCTGTGTTGTACTCTGGCTGTGTGCAGAGGGTGAAAGGCAGAGTGAACTGAGCACCACTAAAGTTTTCCCACTCTTCCTCTCACTTGCAGTGTGCACCATTTAAGGCATAGGCAGTGGGTGTCAGGGGGATGTACCTTAGCACACTTCTCTTAGTTGAGCTGCAGCCCTGTAGCCCACCTTTAACACGGCATAGCCTGGGAGCAGCAGGGGTGGAAGTGGCATGACTTACGCACTCACAGTGTGTATCCATTTGGCATGTGCCAAAATGTGTTTTTTTTTTTTTGTGTTTTTTTTTTTGTTTTTTTTTTTTTCTCTTAATTGTGGGGCAGCTGAGACGGTTGAGGCACCAGCATTGAAGAAGGCAGCAGCCCTGCAGACTTATAATATATCTCTAGGTTTGAGCATCATGCTGGCAGGGAAAAGGGGGATGTTTGTGGCTGCTTGTGGTCTCTTCTAGTGGAACAGAGCCCACCCTCAAGGCTGTGAATTTTGCTGCTGCTGTTGTTATTGGGAGGGTGAATGTAGGGATGTATGTAAAGGGGGTGCTGGTCTAGGCATGGAGTTGAGGAGGTCCAGATATGTCTTGTCCTCTGGCTTAGGGGTTTTCACACTGAACTTGTGGCATAAAAGTTGAAAATGTAATCCTGGGTGTGAACTCAAACCTTCTCCTAAGAAGTGGGATCCTAGTGGGCATGAGGAAATTTTTTTTTAACCACAACACATGACAACTTGAACTAGGGCCAGGGCTCTGGGGCTGAGAGCTGTAGGGCTTGGCATGCTACACTGATCCCTAGATTTTGACCTGTGCTTTAATCAGAGTATTTGGACTGTCCATGAGGAACAGGAACTTGGTGTAGCTGCATTTTTTTTTTTTTTTTTTTTCCTCTTTCAATTTTGGGTTGGACAAGAACATTGAGGCACTAGTAATGAACTTGCCTTGTATCTCTGGGGAATGTTTGTGGCTGCCTATAGCCTGTTCTTTCAGGGCACAGGGTCCTCCCTCAAGGCTTTGATTTTTATTTATTTTTTAAAATCTGGGGTGGTTATGTGCATAGGTTTGTATGCGAGTGTGGTCCTGGTGTAGGCAGGGAGTTGGGTTGCAGGGCTGGAGCCTGCCTAGAATCCGCATCCCCCAACAGTGAGGGTAGTGGTGGTAGGGTGCAGTTGTTCTCCCCCATCAACACTTGTGCTTCAGCTCTGATTTATTGTCTAGGAAAGGGGTAGGCAATATTTTTGGTCAGAGTGCCAAAAACTCCTGCACTCTTGACTTGTAAGGTGATGGGGTGAATGATGGGGAAGCTATGAAGCATCCTATCATCTACCCGACCACCTTTCCATTGTCTACCCAGAGACATACATGCCAAGCAGAATACCTTCCCATGGCACACTGGCACCCCTGCTGGGGGTTGCCTATGCCTATACCTATCCCTATTCTTGGGAATTTTGACTCAGAGGCTATGCCCCTAACTCCCATGCTCAACAGCTATTAATGTACCTTTCCTCTGAAAATTGGACTACTGGTCCACTTCTGAATTTAGTGCAACTGTCAACTTCTCCCACCTGTGGTGAGAATGAGTTCTGTGCTTGAAGGAGAGGCTGAGGTACAAAACTTCCTCTTCTGAAACTTCCTACCTCCTATTTTCATTTAGTGACTCCCCAGCACCGTCTCGCACAGAGGTTCAGCAGTGGACTGGGTTGTTTCGGGCCGGGTCTTTCAGCCTCTTGTGTAAAGCGCAAGTCCTTGCTGGGGGCAGGCGTTGGGGCCCTGTCCCTTCGCCTAGGTCGCTACCCTAAGCGCGGGCATGAAACAAGCGGCCTGTGAGGCGTTTGTCTTCAGAAATGCGTCCGGGAGCGCAGCCCGCTCCCATCCTCGGGACAGCCCCAGCCCCGAGGCTCCCGCTAGTGCGTGTCAAGCCGGAAGCGAGGCCCAGCCGCCTTGCCCCTTCCGCCCGCCCCAGCCTTGCCCGGGCCCCGGGACTGCAAAGGGAGGCGGAGCGAGGGCGGGAGGCTGGGCCATCGTCGCACCTGCCTGCGCGGGGGGATAGGCCGTGGTTGCCAGCTCAGCGCGGGGCGGGGTAGCTTTCCACCCCTCCGGGCTTCGCGTTAGGGTTGCCGCGGGCCAAGCTATGGAGTTGGACGAGGCTTTTGGGGCCGTCGGGGATTTCGGCCGCAGCCAGCGGCGCCTCGCCGCCTTCCTGGTGCTGCTGCAGGTGGGCGCGGCAAGCGCGGCGGTCCCGCTCCCCGGCCCGGGCACGGCCCTGGGGCCCAGCAAGGCAGCAGTGGCGCCTGGCCCCATTAAGCGTAATGGGAGGAGGGCTCCGCCCGGCCTCTGGCTAAGCAGCTGCCCTTGGTGGGCACCTCTGCCTTCCCCGCTTGTCCTTAAACGTAGCCTCCTACCAGCTAGGCCTCTGCTTTATGCTCTCTTGAACGCGGAGGGGTCGGGGGACCCGAGTCCGTATAGGTCCGTATCCCTGAGTTTTCTCAGCTGAAACAGCGGCTCCCCATAGGCAGAGAGGGCTTTCTCAGAGAATTTGCTTCAGGGTGTGGAGTGGCAGGGGTGGCCCACGAGGCCTGCACCACCTGTTTTGTGGCTGGAAGGTCAGGGTGTGCACGTCCAGGATGCTTACTTTGGACAGGTTTGCCTTAGATCCAGGCAGAGGGAGCCCAGGAGGCCCAGCCAGTGAGTTGGAAACCCAGGGCAAGGATTTTCTGGGTGTCATCTTCTGTTGGACCAGCTTGCTCCCTCTTGCTTCTGTTCCACAGGAGGTGTTTGCACAGTCTGGCTGCTCCACATGGGGCTGTTGGCCCTGGGGCTATGCTGTAGCCTGCTGTGGACAGTGTGCTTGGGCAGAGCTGGTTTTGTGCCTGTTGTATGCCACAGAGTAGACTCCCCCTTAGCAGTCATGTTGTGTGTCTGCCTGCCAGAATGATCTCCCATTTGCGTGGTGTTTCTGTTGCACACTGTCTTGTCTGTGTTTCCTCCTTTGGGCTGCATCTAGCGAAGTGCAGTTATGCAGTATGTGGACCTATCTGCAGTGCCACCCACCACACATTCAGGTGTTCCCTGTGCTGCTGCCTTGCACCTTGGGGAGGAGTGAGGTTTGATCCCGGGAAATTGCAGGGCAAAAAAACCCAACCCAACAGAAAAAAAGCAGGGTGGTGCACATGGTGGCAGCATGCATGCATTGCCCAAAACCAGAGCCTGGCCTATCAGAGCCACACTCTGCCAGCTGTCCAGCTGCAGGAGTGCTGTTGCTGCCCCCAGCCTCCGCTACCCCACCAGGGAATCTGCCACACGCCAGAGGGTGCGTGATATAGGCGTTCCCCAGGGACAAGTAGCAGCTGCTGCTTCTTGTCCCCAGTGAAACAAACGTCCATGCTTGTATAGACATGACTTTACTGTTCTTTCTTGAGTGCTCTGAAGTTCATTGTCATTGGCCCCAAAAAGCAATAATTTTTTTTGGCAGAAGGGCTTGTGGGGTGATCTCTGTGACGTCTATGAAGTCACTTGTGTAGCTGATAATTGGAAGTAATGGGCATCTAGACACTCTCATTGATTTGTCTGTTGACTTACAAAACCTAACTTTGAGCACCCATTATTGAAAGATGTGCACAGTCTATTAAAAAAAGTGAAATAAATGTGAAATGATACATATTTTCATTTTTGAGGCAATATTTAAATGTTTGCCATATAGAATGTCATCAATAATTCTAATATTATAAAAGCCTAAGTCTGTCTGTCTGTTTATCCGTCTGTCCAGAACACTTTATTCGTGCTCTGACTGGTTGACAAATAGCCAGAGTGCAAACAAGTGTTGCAACAGGAGCTGGTGGCATGATAGAATGCTGCCATGGTGGCAGAGACACAGGATAAGGAAGGGGGAGTGAGACTAGCACCCCCCCTTGCTGCCCTGCTCCCTGGAGGCAGGGGCAACGGAGCAGATAGAACAGGGTGGGTGAGGCCAGCAGTGCTGGTTTCGCCCCCCTCCTGCTTCTTTCAGGTGTCAATGATGGAGCGTGCGGGGTAGAATGGGCCTGGACTCCAAGCAGCAGGAGGGAAGGGGGGGAGTGGTCCTGGAACAGGTGTGGTCACGGGGCTCCATCCCCACCCATTTCCCTTCTCCCCTTCATTCTTGACGAGCAGTTCACTAGTTCTAATATTATAAAAGCCTCAGTTTGTCTGTCCCTAACGCTTTATTCACACTCTGATTGGCTGACGGAAGCAGCCAATCGGCGTGCTTCAAGTGTGGGGGAGCGCCACCATGATTCTGAAGCTGCACCAAAGACTGGAAAGAGGGTGGGGGAGCTGTGGCCTGCGCTGCTGGCCTTAGCTCCCCCACCCCACTCCCTGCAAGAGACAGAACAGCGGCAGCACAGGGTGTTAGGTGGTAGCACTCCATCCCAGCCCCCTCCCCCTGTTATTCTTGATGGGCAACTGGCTATTCTTTAATAAAGGTTTTTTGTAATTAAACATTTTATTTAAACACAGTGTTCAAATCTGAACCAGTTATGCCTAGGAGAAAATAATATTTCAATGTAGATAAGTGGGGCACTGTTGGACTGGTGGGGGAAACCAATTAGAGCTGAGGATCTTCCATGAACAAAACTTTGCATAACGTTGGACAAGACTTGAGTGCATATTAGTTTTCAGGAATATTTAGATTAAAAAGCCCAGTGTGAGAAACTGAGAATTGTATTTCTAATATAAGGCATTTAAACTTTTTGTGTACCTCTTGAGTTCTGTAGAGAGGGAAAGTTTTCTCATGAGCCTTTCCATGGAAAAAAATCTTTTTTTTTTTTTTTTTTTAGCATCTATCTTCTCTAGTGTATAGGGTTTGCTTCAGCTTGATCACTGTAAAGAAAACATTAGAGCATTTTTTCAAATGGAAACTCAGGTCTCTATTAGTCCTTTAGCTTTGTTGCAGGGGCTCACATTCCATAGTGAATTTTCTAAATAAACTGTTAATAAATTTTGGAATCAGACTTTAATCTAGTTAAATGTTGGTCTTTGGTATTAGATCTGAGCAAGTAATATCTAGTAAAATATTTTAAAATCTTTCTTCTTTCTATGTCTTCTGATGGTCTTGCGCCACAGTAACAAGGAACAAACAAAACTGAATAATTTTGGATCTAGGAGCAAGGTGACAAAATCATACTTTTAATGGAAACCTACTGACAGTTTTAAGTGTGTCATGTGTGCTGTCATTCCAGAATACCCTGATGAAAGAGTTCATATCTATGGCTTAAAATGCACCTGTAGAACCTTCATGTACTGATCAAGTATTAAATAAGTTTAATGAGCTTAAATCAGATAAACAGGATGGCAGGCTAGTGTGGGGGTTATTCAAGACAGATAATCATGTCTCTTCTTTTAAGGTGTATGTAGCTTGCCAGTCCATGCTTATTGTGCTAGTGGGGGCTGTACCACAGTATCATATCAACCAAGAAGAGATTCTAGCCAGCAGAGATGAGTTTGCCAAGCACATCCAATTTACAGATAACTTCACATCTATAGTAACTGAGGCAAGTGCTTTTTGCTGTGTTTCTGCTTAACAGTTATTTCTGTATTTCTCATTTCTTTTTATTAACAATATGGGACTCTTCCTTGTGAAGTTTGAAGAATACTTAATTGAGGAGGTTGCATGCACAAACTAATTTACAGTACATTAGGACATAGAAATCGCTGAATGTGAAATGGTTGCTTGGGTATGGCCTTTCACCTTTAAACTTACCTAAACTTAAGGGATTTTTTTTTTACTGTTGTTTTCTTTCATTTCTTAAATTTATAAATATATTAAGAGCATTTGTGTTCATTCAATAAATCACGTTTTTGATAAATTCTCCAGTTTTAAAAAAGAAGCTATCTTCAGTTGTGTGCTTATGCATCAAAAAAGCACTTGGAAACTTAAGTGGTAAAGACATATTTGTCACTTCTTTCTCTAGACTGTGTCAACATTGTTAGAAATATTATTTTAGCCATAATTACAGGGTTACTGTCTCAACATTATACTGCAAGTTTTGGTTCTCTTCATTTAAAATTTTTCACTAAGGCAGTGGTTCCTGTAGTGCTTATCCTTTCTTAGATAAACAAGGAGTCCTGTATGCAGTTTAATTAATTTTTTTTAATTGAAGTTTCATCTACTTTTCAAGGACATTGTATATTTCAAGTCTAAAGCTTCTTAGCCTCAGACTGAAGTATGAGGTCTTGCTGGTAAAATATATTGTTGTTATGGATCTAGCTTGACATTTTGTTAGTCACTATAGTAATCAAGGTCAAACCAGTCCTTCCTTATGCAAACCCCTAAATGTATTTAGGAATAGCATTAACTGGGTAAGATTTACTGTCTTTTGGGTGTGGGCCTAAAACATTTGCAGTCAGTGTGAGGTGAGCTGTATTTTGCACGTTGAAGCCAATTGTATTTGGCACAATAAGACCTAAGTTATATTTCAAGGTCTGAGATTAAATTTATGACAAAGACTTTGTCAGCTAGAAATCAGTAAAACTTATCTACCCATATGATTACAACTGTATAGATTCTAAATGTATATTTTATGTTCTGATGGTATGATTTTACTATGTAAAGTAAAACATGGTTTTACCATTATTTTGCATATAAATCTGTTTTCCAGTTTCTGAATTGAATAGGTTTCTGTCATGATTGGATCGTTTCATGAGTCTTGACAGCTCCAGATGGAAGTAGAGTATTACTAAATTATAGTATAAGTCAGTTCATGTTTAGATACTTTTTTGTTCTGCAAAATTCTTGAAATTAATGGTATAGTTAACAGGTGTTAATAATTTCCCCATTTTACTCATTTTTATTTAATTTAATTTACTTATTTTATATAAGTGACAGTAACTGTGTGTTTCTAAATTACAGAATGAGGTAATCTGATCTGAACTCTGTATAATCCAGGCCATAGAAGTTCCCTACATGTTTTTGTTTGAACTAGGTATTGTCTGGTAGAAAAATAACTTATTTTAATTTAGTTCCTCTTCTACTAAAGAGAAGCCACATTCAACACAAAAAAAGTCTGTGTGTTTTGCTCTGACCTCAAACAAGTTATTCAGAACTTCCATGTGAAAGCCAATTCATTTCAGAATGGAAGAAGTTTTTGATTTTGACTTAATTTCTTTATAGCCAAAGCTTCCCTAAGAACTAAAAAATGTCCCTAAATACCTTGGGATGCAATCCTAGTTATGAAGTCACTTACTTTTCTTTTTCTGCTTCTTTTGTGGCATTATCAGTGCAAATATCATGATACTGGAAGCTTTTCCTTGAAATATTCGGTTGAAATTTTGAGCTTTGAATTATTTGGTGCTTTTGTATTTGATTTCCCTATGGCCCTCCTCCACGTACATGCCCTAGAAGCCTTTTTTAGATTTGACAACTGCTATTCTCATATCATTCAGTAGCTAACATTTTCTGATGCATATATTGGTGTGAATTCACCAGAGGGAAAACCATCCTGAAAGCAGAAATTCCACCAATGAGTGGTGGGGTAGGGATTTCTTGCTTTTTGATTCCATGGAACATTTCAGGGAACTTGTACTGTAATACCTCCTTTCATGCAAAAATCTGAAGACCTGGGCTCCTGCTAATAAGTTGCTATAGGACAAGGTAAAAAAACAAAATGTGCAAGTTCCTTGTTAAAACAACATTTGACTCAGTATTTCACAGCAGGTAGAAAAAAGCCAAATTCCACTGCAACAGAATTGCCGAGGCTAGAGGGCCTTGAATGAGATAAATGGGGCAGGATGGTACCTTAGGTCATGTCCAGATGAGCATGGCTGTATGATATGTGATGCAGTAAACACATCTGTGCCACCACATACCACATATTCAGGTATTCTCCACACTGCAACGTAGCAGTGCGGGGGGTGTTTTTAAGCCTGGGAGATCCTGGGGTAAAAAAAAAACCTGTGCACAAAAAAAAAAAGCTGCTGGCTGGGATCCGAGTGGCAAGATAGCCACTGCTGCAGCCCCAGGAGGCCCCCAGGACCCCAGGTAAGACTGCTGGGCAGCCTCCCCTACCGCACCCAGGGTAACCTGCTGCACACCAGAGGGTGTGTGGCATTGATATTCCATAGGGACAAGTAGCAGTGGCACAAGATGTGCCACTGCTTCTTGTCCCTGGGATAACAAACATCCACTGAACCTTAAAGACTAACTGGTTCAGAGAGGCATATGCTTTCATAGTTGACAGTCCATTTTATAGCACCTGACAAAATAAGCTGTTGCCTGTGAAAACTGATGCCTCTGTAAACTAGTTACCTGTTAACACCTTTACAGACTATCTCATTTGAAGCAATCTTGATTGTCCTAGATTTTGACCCACATCAAAACAAAAGCAATACAGTCATTTACATGTGTAGCCCTTCTGAGTTTCATGGCTCTTACTGTTCCACTAGGTGGCCAGTGAGTGGACACAGCTTGACAAATTTGTCCCTGAAATGAATCTCATTCCATGCAATCTCTGAAGCATTAGAACATTTTATTTCACATGTTTTTTAGGTAGTTGAAGCAGGTCAATAGACATGTCAATCTGTAGGATCCAGTGACAAAAGGGACTGGCCCTGCTCCTCCACCCCCCTGGAAAAGTGCTGTGTTGTTGCCCTGCTTTGCCTGACTTCAGACTAACATGGCTAACCGCCTTTCTCCAGTTTCTCGCATTTTCAAGACCCTGGGATGTAGTTTGATAAATACTGGTACATTATAAAAGTAAAACATACCATATACTACTTTGTTCCTGGTGAACATTTTTATCATTGATACTGTAAAGGTAATTTGTACAACATAATAGTTCCCTTTTTCTCAAATGAAGTGTAATGTGAGTCCTGTATTTCCATTTTTAATGGCTTAGGTTGTGTTGCTTTGAATCAAAGTTTATTAGCCACAGCGACAAAATATTTTTCTGTGTTGTTCAATCCCATTAAGTTGAAACCTAGCAGGAGAAATATATTATGCGCTTTCTTGATGAAAATATATATTTGTTTAAAACACTTGGTCTGTAATCTGCCCTCAGGCTTTTCTGGAGACTGTGTTTGAATATAGGTAAGATAGCAGTTAAAAATAAAAAAAAAATACTGAATTTCTTAAGAAGCAAATGAATTTGTGCTACTCGGTTTTTTAACTACAAACAAATTCTTGTATTTTTGACAGTGGTATTTAATCAAACAAGAAGCTTATAAAGTAAGCCTTGTATCATCCTTGTTTTTTGCTGGATTGCTTATTGGAAATATTGCATTTGGCCCATTGTCTGATAAATTGGGCAGGAAGCCAGTGTACCTGTCAGGTAAGATGATAAAATTATTTTTTCTTACGAGTTTCCTGTTTGGAGATGTCATCTTCTCCCCCCCACCCCGGTAAATAATTAAGGTTAGAGTATGAACAATTGTGGTTTTTTGCTGTTGAAACATACCTACATTCAGTTCCATGGGGCATACACATACAATTTAATTTTCCATTGATGGTTGTGGGGCTATTTTTAAAAGAAATATTGCCCTGTTTATTCAATCTTAATCCATTTTAGAAGATGGTTTTGTTTCTTCGAAGTGGATGTAGTTTCTAATAGTAATTTCAATTGGTGATCTTCTCAATTACCTTTTCAATTACCTTTTCAAGCACATTTTCTGATATAGTGTATTTCCTAGTTTGTGAAGTTTTTTAAAATTGGTAATAGTGTGTAGCACATTTAACTTTAAGAGGCTTCTGCACATTTTATGCCTCAGCATAGGAGTTTGATTTTACTGTTTCTTAGCCAGCCTAATGACACAATTTCACATAAATTGTCCAACCTCCCAGTAGTAATTGTATCTAAATCATGGGTGGGCAAACATGGGTGGGCCTGCAAACTAGATCTGGCCCGCCAGCTGATTGGATCCGGCCCATGAGCTGGGTCTGGCCAGTCATCTGATTGGACCTCACCTGCAGCAGCACCCGTAGTGGTCTGCATGGGGCCAAGACTCACCTGCTCCCACCTGGGGTGGCCCACATCTGCCAGACACCCCAGCTCCGGGGCCCTGGCCTGTACCCACGTAGGTGGTGAGGCTACTGCCAAGGTGGCCTGTGTACTGTTCTGTACCCCCCACCTCCAGCAGCAACTTCTCTTCCTGCCCTTGCTGTGCCCCTCTAGCAGCAGGTAAAGGGGGACTCTAGCAGCAGGAACAGGGGAAGCTGTGGGGATGCAGGCTGGGTAGCAGATGTCCAGCAAGGCAGGGGGGAGGCTGCAGCCAAGTGTATTCTGCCCCAGCAGGCAGGGCTCCAGCTCCTGGCTGCTTTCCATCTCATGGCACGATGAGCAGCCACTTGTGGGTGGCTGAGTGAGTAAAAGGCGATTGGGAGTGGAAACTGGAGGTCTGCACGCTGGGGCAGAAACTGGAGCCCTGCACGGGCAGAAACCACCTGTCTCTTTGCCCAGAACACATCCCCATGCCTTCCCCATATTACCTGCTGCCAAGAATAGCGCAGCAGGGGCAGGAGGAAGGGAGCTGAACACTACTTCCATGGCTGTGGCAGCACCCCTGCTGGGATGCTGTGTGTGCTGGGTGGGGCTGGGATGGTGCTGTCTGGTGAGCATGGGGCAGGTACAGGCTGCCCCAGGAGGAAGCAGACAGGACTTAACAGCATATGGAGCACAGCTAGGGCAGCCATGGGTTGGATGGGTAGGGGGGTGAACCTGACCCTGAACCTGAACCTGACCTGCACTGTCCGGGTAAGCTCAGCTGCTTGCTCTTCCTGTCCCTACCCCTTCTTCCCCCATCCCTAGCCAGCTCTCAGGACCTAATGTTCAGGCAGCACCCCCCTGCCCTCCAACATACACACTTCTACCTCACCCCCCACAATATACAAGAGTAAGACTTTATTATGCAATTGCCTGTATATACATCACACAAAAAAACCCAAATCAGGACAAAAATTATTTTTTGAAATAAAATATGTTATAGTAGTATATAGTATATAGTTTGGTTTTCAGTATACAATTTGTTTTTTTATCTATAATTTGTTAAAATATCTTCAGAACTATTTTATGTGTGTGGTCCTTCACAACTCATAAAGGGATGCCTCAGCTGAAATAATTGCCCAGCCCTAGTCTAATTGATGTGCTGTTGGCCAGGTGAACTATACTAGCACATATGTTTATAACCTATTTCCTATCCAACAAAAGGTGTGAAATTTGTTTTCAGGTTTTTTGTTTTTTTTTAGAATTTACAATAGAGAGAGTTGTACATTTCATATCTGTAAAGTTAAATGCTTATCCATCCATACTATATATTTCTTTTTTGGCATGCTTTTTCGTATTTTAAAATAACTTACTGTAATTTCATGGTATTTAGAAGGACAAATATGACATCATCCCTATTCCCATAATCTGAAGGATATTTTCTAGTGTGTCCTTTCTGATTGCTGGACAATTTTAGTAGAAATGCAGTACTTTTTATAGGTAGCTAAAGATGTATAGTGTAATAATTGAAATGTAGGAGTCAAGAATACTGGAGTTTGTTTTTAGCTTTACTGATGTTACTTGGGCAACAGTTGCATAATCATTTTGCATGTTATTCCTACCTATAAAGTGTAAATAATAATCATTCAGATTGATTGGATTCCAAATGTTTCATCAGGGCAGGCTAATAACTCACAAACTCAAAACAGCATCTCTTGGGATCTCAAATCACTTTAAGAACATTTGACTAATTACATTAGAGCAGGGTTGGGCAACATGCGGCCTGCCAGGCCATTCTGTCTGGCCCACGGGACCCCTAAAAATTTAGAAAATTAATATTAATCTGCCTTGGACTGCCTATCATGCAACCCTTGATGGCTTGCTGAAACTCAGTAAGGGACCCTTTGCCCAAAATAATTGCCTGCCCTTGCAACTGGAGGACAGTGTAAACAGTGATGATTATTCACTCTTCACAGGCAGGAAGAACTAACTTAGACTATATCTGAAGTCAGAACATCTGGATACAAATAGTTCCTGTTTTTAGGAATGTTATTTCATCTCAATTTTGATGAGTAATGAATACTTATATCATGGCCATTTATTTTTCAGTTGAAGTGTTTGTTGTTTAATGATAACATCTGAAGGTAAGGTTTCTTGTATAGATCTCTGTATTAGTGATTACACAACTCGGGTTTCATACTTGTACACAAGCTAATAGAGATTGGAAAGTATTTGGAGTTCCTTGGAATTCTCATTTTTAAACATGTTAGTAAAATCAAATATGTAAATTCAGAGAGATACTGTCTGTACAATGCTAGTAATGGTAAATAATTTAATTCTGCTCTTTTTATCCTTCCCAAATTCATTCTATTTGATAAGGCTAATATACTTTGTGTGTTTTGTTCAGGTCTGTTCTTTGATGTAATTTTCGGGTATGCTGCGGCATTTGCTCCAAGCTATGAAATTTTTGCAATGTCACGCTTTATTGTTGGGATTATGAATGGTGGAATGTCTCTGGTGTCTTTTGTCTTGACGCAGGAATATGTAGGAAAGTCATTCTGGTCTTTTACAGGTAAAATTTAAGAATATTTTATTAGTACTGTATAAAGTTGTTTTTTTTTAAAACTCACAAATGTATTATGAATTGTAACTTTATAAAGTTAATTTAAGTAAATATTAAATGACCAGTTTTTTTCATTCCAAGTTACCACTGAGTTAAATGTGAATTTTGCTTGAATAGGAACCATACTATTGGGTCCAGTATGATAAATAATGGTAAAACCATGAGATTTCAAGATTAGCATAATTCAGTGGTTCTCAGCTCTTCTAAATTCCAGGCACCCACTGAAAAATGCCATCTCTTTGCTTTCACTCATTTCCTTACTACAGAAAAATAAAATAGTTATTCTTCTGTCCCCAGAAAACTCGGAAAGACCACAACAAATCAGGATGTTTTTGATCTTAGGATTTCTGCCCCACATCTAATAGTGCTCTATTGTGTGACACTATAGTACCCTTAAAATGCATCTCACAGCACCCTAGAGTTCTGCCACACCTTAATTGAGAATCACTGCTCTATAAAATTTTATTTGTAGTCTACTTCTCTTGAAAAAATGTTTATATGGACGCTCCCAGCTTTTAAATTATACTTCACAGTTCCTTGAGAAAATATTTAGAAGAGCAAGTACTGTTTTCCCCACCAAAAATGTATTTAAAGCAATACTCTTTTCTGTCTCATAAAATGAGTTAGCATGCATGTAATGCTTCTCCTCCACTCCCAAGTGCAGTACTGATATCAAATGTCTGTATCTGACAATGACAAATTTTAAAATACAGGTAGAAGAGGCAAATTCTTTGCTTCATTACACTTGCAAATCTGTAGTATGTCTAACTACCATGGATTTACACTAAACTGAGAACAGAATTTGGCCCAATATGCTTAACTGCAGTGGTTATAAGCATCATAGGGGCCTGTAGAGTAGGCTTCTGCAAATAGGGAAGTATCTGATTTAGACTCAGCTGATTTGGAGGACAGTGAGTCAATTTGGAGATTCAGATCACCGCCCTGAAAATGCAGTACTCACTTCTTCAGGTTTCCCATTCTATTTTTTTTTCTTTTATCATTTTCTTACCCTCTAAGAATAGGGAAAGAGATTGTTTTGTTTTGGGTTTTTTTCTGTCTTTTCAGCAACTGGTATTTTTCTAACTTCCTTAATATTCCTCTCCATCTCTCTCTCTCCTTTTCTAACTCATTTTGTCTTTATATGTTTTTCTCTCGCTCTCTCTCCTGCTCCCTTTCCCTTCTGTTTGCCCTTTTTGTATGTCTTTCTTGGCTCTTTCCCATCTTTTCTTCTGCAGGGATGGCCCCGATGAGCTGAAGAGATAATCTACTTCCTGCTGCTTGTCATTTCAGGTGCTTTGTGTTTTTAGTACTTCAGGAGGGGACTATGGAGCAACTGGTCAATGGGTGGATTGGAGAGGGAGATACTGAGCCCTGCCTTTAACAGCAGGACTAAAGAAGTGCTTCTGTCAGCTGTGGTCAAGATTCCATGCACCTTACTCTAACAACTTCTGGTTTAGTACTAGATCGCACACAAAGAAGCTAGGCTTTTGTGTTTGGCATTGACTCCATATATTTCTCCAAGACAGACAAGGTTCTTTGGGTAAAACCAATATCTTTTATTAGACCAACTCAAATAAAAGATATTGGATTTACCCAAAGAACCTTGTTTAGCCTATGTCCTTAGACCAACACAGCTACAGCGTACACCCTTGAAACATGGGATATATTTCTCCAATGTTTTTATCGATATTTATTCTCCAGGAAGGCTTGGTAAATTTAGTAGGTACTGTTGGGTGTTCTAGCTGTTTTTATACTCAGTGTTATCCTTAGTGTTTTACATCTCACTTAAATTATGTCTGCCCTACCACAGTGCTGCCACCCCATGTTATCTAAATACACCTAAATAAATAACCTCGAGTATTTACTGTCTATGCCCCCAACTTTTCTCTATCCTTCTTTCCTTTTCTTGCTTACTTCAAGAATCCATGATTTAAAAAGAATGAAAATTCTATAAAACCATATCTGAGTCAGAATCAGATGACTTTGTCACCAAATTCATTGGATTGTACTAGCCATTCTGGAGATGTTATAAAGTCCTTTTTGCTGTAGAGTACATACCTAGAAACTGCTTAGAACTTGAAGAATCTGTACATGGGTTTCGACATTGTTTTAAATAGCAGCTTTTTCTTACCTTTATTTACAGGTTCATTAACAAATTTGACCTTTGCAGTTGGCATAGCAGTTTATGCCTTACTGGGTTACTACATAAGGCAATGGCGTTACCTTGCATTTGTATCAAATTGTCCAGGAATTTTCTTTTTTCTCCTTTCTCTGTAAGTAGCTCAAACTTATTATGGATATAAAAACACAGTATACAGTACTTTAACAAGAAGTCTTGCTTTTCACTGAAAGACTGTAATTGAAGTAGGGCTAACTTTCATATTTTGTTATGCTTGTCTTCCTTGAAGCATAATGCATATATGCAATAATGAAAAGGATTTTGGCTGATATTTTCAATAATAAAAAAAATGCCTTTAGATTTTACCTACGGTTTAAAGAAGATGCCAAAAGATATTTTTTCTGTCCTTACGTCTTGGATAGAAATATTGACACAATTGATACAGATTCCTGAGCAGCTAGAAAACTAAATCTTTTCTTATTCATGTTCACAATGTCCCCATTTAATTAATATTGATGCACAACAGTCTACTAACCTCCTATGAACTGTCTGTAAGTGAGTCAGGCATCAATCAGTACTTTAGGGTAAAAATGGAGGAAGAAGAGGAAAAGAGCATCATAGGGGCTGTAGAATAGTTCTCTGCAAATAGGGATGTATTTGATTTGAACTCAGCCGATTTGGAGGACAATGAGTCAATTCAGAGAGTCAGATCACTGTCCTGAATTGATTTGGCTGAATGAACTTCGGAAGATTTGTCACTGATTCAGAGACACTCAGTGATTCAGATCAGCTGGGGAGAAGCAGGCACAGCTGGGTGGCTGCTGGTTCTCCTGCAGCTCCTTCAGCTCTGCCTGCCTTTCCCCAGGCAGGAGGAGCCAGGGGAGAAGTCCCCATGGCTGCCTTGCCTAGCCCCAGCACTTGACACACACAAAAAAAGCCCCGTATTCACTGGCTGCAGGAGTGGTGATTGGGGCCTTGGGTCGCTTGTGGTGGAGCACCCCCATGCAGCACGGGCAGTTGGGGGCAGTGGGGATTGCTCTCACCCTGCTTGGCAACCATGCGGCAGCTGCCCCATGACATGGGTGCAGCATGGCCCAGCAGGGTGCTGCGTGTTGCCTGGGAGCTGGGGCCACTGGGCCTGAGTGCTGTTGGGCTCCAGCTGGCTGCTGGAGCTCCCCTTGCTCCCAGAAAGCATGTGGCACCTTGCTGAGCCACGCTGCACCCATGCGATTCAACTGCTGCCATACAGGTGCCAAGGGGGACAATCCCCGTTGCCACTCACTGCCCCATACTGTGAGGGGAGGCTCTGTCACAAGTTCCCAGGGGCCCCAATTGCCACTCCTGTAGCTGGTGAGTGCAGGGCTTTTTAAATTTTATTATTATTATTTTTTTTAAGTGCTGGGAAGCTGGGCCAGGCAGGGCAGCCATGGGGATTTCTCCCATGGCGCCCCTGGCTTTGCCCGTCTCTGCCCTGGTGGGGGGAACCATGAGGGCTATTCCCTGCTACTACTTGCTCAATCAGCAGGGGGGAAGGGCGTGATGCAGGCATGGCTTGCTCTTGGCGGCAGCAGTGCGTGGCCCCCACTCTCAGTGCTGCTTTGCAGCTGGCACAGCAGGGAGTGGGATGTGGGCTGCCACTCGCCGCCTTATGCTTGGAGCAAGCCGCACCCTCAACCTGCCCCCATTGCCGCAGCTGGGCAAGCAGCAGCAGGGCAGAGAGCCCGCACTCCCAGCACTGCCGGACTCACATCCTGCTCCCCCATCCCCCTTCCTGAGTAATGCACCCCCCAACCTTCCAGAGTAGCTTGTCCCAGCTGCAACCCCAGTTTCTCATTCCTCCATGCCCTCTCTACCTCCTCTTCCCTCCCCAACCCGAATCTCTGAATCGGCCAGATCTTTTTAGAATCTTTTTCTGAATTGATTTGGATGCTTCAAATTGATTTGGAGCTTTTACGTGGTCTTCCGATTCGATTTGGATTCAGAGATTTGGTCTCCTGATCAGTCTGATCTCCTTCAACTCGAATTGGCTACTGAAGCTTCACACAGCCCTACTGTAGAGCTAGGGGAGAATCTGGAACTTCTCAGCTTCCTGTGACAGTTGAGCTGGCCAGTGATCAAAAGAGCAGTGTTTGCTTATAAAAGGCAGTGACAAGTCTGCAGAGAAATATGGAGACTGCTAGAGGACAGGCTATAGAACTAGTCCAAAATATTTGCTTACGCAATCAAAAGTTTTATTCACGTAGTAGATTGTAGAATTACCTTTAAAAATGTCGGGTAGAATTTTAAGGTTACTTTTCATAAGCCAAATGTCTGTAATGATGTCTCGGTGGGAAATAAATAAAGTTAAGCATTTCAAAGTGCTTCCACTTGTGGGTGCTCTTTCTAGCTTGGCACTGCTTGTGATTGCTTGTTTTGTTTGGAGTGACCCTAAGTCTGGCGATGCGGTATGACATATATTTGCTATTTAAACTGTTTGTAGAAATGTGATAATAGGTGGATTCCCTTAATACATACTGTTATGAGAATAGTTCTTGGATGTATGAATATGTAAAAAAGTTTGTAGCTTAGTCTGCCTAGTCACAGTGTACTTCAGATCTGTGAAAAAGCAACATACACTATGCAGCAGGGATCCTGGTTTTCTCTGATTAGAAAATACATCTCCAATTTTCAGATTACAAAAGTAAGCCAAGGCTCTTTAGCCTGGAAAAGCGTAGGCTCAGGGGTGATCTGATGACCACCTATAAGTTAATCAGGGGTGACCACCAGTATCTGGGGGGACATTTGTTCACTAGAGTGCCCCAAGGGATGACA
>JAGPOW010002673.1:15852099-15878713 GCA_030014935.1 Caiman crocodilus | reverse complement strand
TTAATCAGGGGTGACCACCAGTATCTGGGGGGACATTTGTTCACTAGAGTGCCCCAAGGGATGACAACTAGGTCGAATGGTCACAAACTACTACAAGACCATTTCAGGCTGGACATAAGGAAGAATTTCTTTACTGTCCAAGCCCCCCAAAGTTTGGAACAGCCTGCCACTGGAGGTGGTTCAAGTGCCTACATTGAACACCTTCAAGAGCAAACTGGATGCTTATCTTGCTGGGATCCTATGATCCTTTGGGCAGGGGGCTGGACTCGATCTTCGGAGGTCCCTTCCAGCCCTAATGTCTATGAAATCTATGAAATAAAACATCACTTATATATTAGTGTTTCATTCTGATCATGGAATAATGTGGGTTTAGGGTTATTTTTTTAATCTGAAAATTGGGAATTTTTTTTAATGGGAGAAAACTAAGATCCCTGATTATCAGTAATAAAAAACATAGATGTAAAACTACAAGCACAATTTATTTATAATACTACAAAAGCAAGCCTTAACATACTGTTTAAACATCTGTTATATCTGTATAGGTCAGCTTTTGAAATTAGTTGCCATGCAAAAATAATGTACAAAAAAAAATCAATAACCTGGTATCACCTATTTCCCCAGAGTATATATTAAGGGGCTTTTGTACATGGCACATTTTTTGCCCTTTCTTGTGCTGCAACAGTGTGACTATTTACATGAGTGGCTTTTCTGGATGCTTTAAAAGTATTTCTGGCATGTTAAAGTAAAACTCTTCTGATGTACTTTAGTTTGGCTTGCCAGGAATTAAAGCGTCACATCCACAGATTTGTTGCATGCAAACACAAAGGCATTCAAAGACATGTAATGAGCCTCTTGGTCCACCAGATGGTTCTTGGTCCATCAGATGGTTCTCCCGCAGCTACGTTTTGCACTTTACCCCTTCAAATTGCTTTTGCTTTCTAATTGTTTCTGCTTTTTTTTTTCTTGTGTGGTTTGCCGGTGCCCTGCTTCCACAGCTGCGTAGAAGGGGACAGGTATGGAGGCGGTGGGAGGCTCTGGGCTGAGGTGAGGCAGCACTGAACTGTCCCACTTTCCTGCAGCACCAGCTGGGGTCTGAGCTTAATTCGTTTGCAAACCGAGTGTATGTAAACACAGATGTGATGCTCCAACGCTTAATTCGTTCCAAGACCTAGTATGTGCAAACACAGATGCACAGATTTTCTAGTATAAAAAAGTTTAAATTTTATAAGCCTGTTTAATTTAATGAGGATTAAAACCTGTGGTGTGTACAGGCACCCTCTGAAAGCAAAAATGTTACTCTCAAGAGATGTGTGCCACATAATTAATAGACTTTGTCTCACATTAATTAAAGAGTAGTGGAGGGACTTTGAAATATGTAGTTTAACCTTGATAGAGCATATTTCCAACTTGTGGTGTGTGACAGGCGGGCATCCCTGGGACCGTCCTCTGTACTCCGTGGCCCCGCCTGCCTGTCTAGGTGGGCCAACCGCCTGCCTGTTCCTGCCTGCCACAACTTGATCTTAAGGTTCACTGTTGGTAATAAGCAGGAGGCTGCCCACTCATGCCCCGATGCCAGGGGGCGATATCTGCGGCTCCTTCCATCCCCATACTGCAGCCCAAGCCTTGCTGATGGCATCTTGATCTTACACTACTCGCCGGCCCTATGCTGGGCCCCAGAATCTTCCGTACAGGACCCTCCTGCGATCCCTCCGGTCAAGCGGCCTTGCTGCCGTCATCTGTGCTACCTCACCCCGCGAAGCCATCACTGCACTGCTATCCCCACCTCCTGGGGACAACCGCAGCACCTCCTGCCCCTCTTGGGTGTGGTCCCCCCCCCAGGACCTCCAGCACCTACCCCTGGCCCACCTCCAGGCCAGTCAGGACCCCAGGCCCCCGGCTCTTGGGCGTCCCTCATGGTGGGCCCCCAGCCCTTTTGGCTCCCATAGCCCTGGCCCCAGCATGGGCCAGTCCAGGGTACTCACTGGCTTGGGCTGGTCTCTAGCCCCTCACTCTCTCTCTCACTCACAGGGTCCGCCCTCTGGGCCCTCCACACAACAAACAATGGGTAACTCACCTGGCGGTGGGGGCAAAGGGGTTATGGCACTCCGACTCGCCTTTCACTGGGGTGGTAACTGGCCTGGCGTTTCCTGGGGGCTCTCGCACCACTGACAGCCCCACCAGGCCACCCACTCCTGGCAGGGTGCAGTTTCAGGTCATGCCCAGGACCAGTGGAGCCTCCTTGCCGCCCCTACAGCTCCCCCTTACCTCCGGGTGTTCTCTCGGCAGATCTCCGGCCAGGCGATGTTGCTGCCTGACCTCTTGCAGCCCAACTGTCTGTGTTTATATGGGCAGTCTGCGTCCCAAAATGGCTGCCCTCATTAGGCACCTGGAGGCTGCTGGATCCAGGGCCTTAAAGGGGCAGGCACCCCTGGTGCCCTGCCGCGATCTTTACCAGCGGCGGCGCCCTCAGTGCCCCGCCACATTCTCCCCTAGCGGCAGGCAGGCTCAACACCCCGCTGCGCTCTCGCCAGTGGCTGCGGGTTCGATGCCCCGCCGCACTCTCGCCTGCTGCAGGCAGGCTTACGGCCCCGCCGCAATCTCCACCAGTGGCAAGCGGGCTTAACGCCCTGCCACACTCTCACTAGCCGCTATGGGCTCGGCACCCCGCCACCGGTCACTCCAGCGGCCGGCGGGCTCGGCGCCCTGCCACCGCATCCTCCTCCAGCGGCCGGCGGGTTCGGCGCCCCACCGCCGCAACCTCCTCCAGTGGTGGGCACTCACAGTGCCTGGCCACATGGTGAAATAATAAATAGAACAAAACAAAGTTCAGCTAAAATATTCTTTGAATTATCTACCCTTTGTCTGTTGAATTATGTAATGACTTTTGGAGTGGTATTCTGGGAAATACACTAGCAAAACCTCAAACTTGGAAAAAAGAAATCCTGAGAGAAATCAGTGGGAAGGAAAGCTACTTGTGTTACTTTCATAAGAAAAATGTTAAAATGTCAGTCAATACCCATTTTAACCGAATAAAAAAAAACTTTAGGCAAACAGTGAAATGGGGATGGCTCACCACTTTCCATTATTAGAAATAAAAGTAAAAGCCTGGTAAGTATTTCCAGGTAGAGAGTGCTAAGTAAATTTTGCAAATAAGTAGTGATACTTTTGATTCACAATTTAGAATTATCAAAAACAAAGAAGCAAACCAACCTTCTAGAAATAAGAGAAAGACAAGTAATAAGGCCTCAACAAATATTTAAAAATAATGTTAGTGTATTATTGCATTTATTATAAATTTAAGTTTAATAATAGTGCTGTGTTTGTCAATTTGACCAACTCAGTTTAGCTTTGATTTTCCTCTTTTTGAAATACATGTTATAATAATGCAGAGATTATTTCCTCATTCACCAAATTTAAATTAGAGAATTTGTTACCAATTTTGTATAAAATTGACTTTAAATGAATCGCCACTGTCAGAGCTACTAAATAAAAATGACCAGTGTCATTTGTCATGAGACAAAGAGAAACAATTTGTATGTATAAAAAATGTGTTTTTATAGAACCTTATTAATCCTGAAAAAATAGTTTAGATTCCTTTTATTGACTTTAGTTATTCTCTAATTTTCAAAGTCTTGTTAGAAGCAGTGCTTTGTTTAGTAGGTTAACAAAAATGGTTCACATGTGTTTATATTAATATGCAACAAAGTCTGACTTTCTGTTTTCATTTTTTTAAATTGTAGATATACTTTTAACACCTCAATATTATTATTTGTGTTAATTTTTTACTATTTAGGAATTTACATTTTTGAATATTTGATGTTGCTATGGAATGAAGTTAAAAGTCTTTTCTGTAAAACTAATTACAAAGTATAGTTATAGGTAATTCCAAGATGAATTCTGTTTTTCCTCAGATGTGAATATTATAAAAACTGGGTTAAGGAGGAAGTTGTCACAATCTTCTTGCAGACAAGGTTCTTTGGGTGAATCCTATCTTTTATTAGACCAACTTAAATAGGTGGGAAAAAAAAATTTTAGCAAGCTTTTAGGTATAAAAAGCCTTCATCAGTCTGAGGAAGTCTCTGCAGTTGGTGTGTCCTCTTCGTGGATGGAATGAATAGTAAAGAAGCCAGAGGCTGAGCTGGTATGCATACAAGACAGGCAGTTAGTGAAGATGTAAATTGAGAATCAGTGGGTGAGAGACTGGCATGGTGCAGGGGGACAGAAAAGAGGGAAGAATGTAGCAGTTAAATAGTGGAGAGGTACCTGGGGAGTCAGATGTCAGGCACATTATAATGTGTCATAAATCCAGTGTCTATATTTAGTCCATGATTTTTTTGTATACAGGAGGTTGATGAAGTGAGGTTCATAGGCTCATCTGTGAGAAGTGTTTTGTAAGTTCCCTATGAGAATTAGAATTGAGAGATTGGAGAGAGAATGGTTTTCTTGTGAGAAATGTGCCCCCACAGGTAACTGGGTGTTTTTGTCTTTGATAGATTTCGGGTGCACATTCATTTTGGTGTGCACTTATCGTTTGGTCCCTCCTACGTATTTGGCATCATGGCATTTGGTGCATTGGATTGGATTTCTGGAGGTGTAGCTGTAAAATGCAGGGATGCTGAAGGCTCTGTAATTGTGAGGATGGTGGAGAAATGTTGACAAGTTTTGCATTTCTTGTCATGTCATGGCATGGTCTGGATCCGTTCAGTGTCTTCTGGGCCTGAGGAAGTTTGCTTCTGGTAATGAGGTTCGTGAGGTTTGGTGCTTGTTTGAAGGCTAGGATGGGTGGTTCGGGGAAGATCTCTTTAAGAATGGTGTCTCTTTCTAGTATGAGTTGCAATTGTTTGAGGATTTTCCATATGGGTTTGAGGGAAGGGTGATACGTTATAGCCGGCAGCATGTGATTCATTGTTTTTTTTCTTCTGTACTGCAACAATTCTTCATGTGGTATCTGGGTGGCTCTTTCAAATGTGTGGGTGTTCTCTGTGTAAATTCCGTAGTATCTGAGGGCTTGGCTGTATATCACAGCTTGTATATACAGCCAAGCGCTCAGATACCACCATATTTGCACTTAGAAGAACACCTGGGATTGCCACCTCATGAATCTTAAAAAGGCTTTCATTCAATGAGGACACTCCTCCAGAGAGAGAGATCACACATTTGAACAAAGAACCTTGTCTGCCTATGTCCTTAGATCAACACAGCTACAACCCACACCCTTCAAAATCTTCTTGAATTTTAAGAACCAAATTCTGTTCTTGTTTAAATATAAGTTTAAAGTGCATTTGAGTGCAATTCCTGAAAAGGAAATTGGAATATCATATTTCAGTTTTTGCCATTCCTTAAATTAAATATTGGATGTGTATATTTAATACATGTGTACCTCCTAATGTGATGCTTTGACTTGCTGAGAAATAAGGTTGACCTAGTCTGCCATTGATAAAAATGTACTTTCCTTATCTAATTTTTATTTGGCAGTTTGCTTCCAGAATCACCCAGATGGCTGTATTCCCAGGGGAACACTATAGAAGCGGAGCGTGTACTACAATACATAGCCCTGGGTAATGGAAAAGAAAGGTTAACTATAAAATTAAAACCATGTGCAGGTACAGTGAAAACAGATGAATCAGCACCCAGTGTCCTAAGCCTAGTAAAACACCCAGTCCTTCGGTGGCGAACTGTCATTTTGATGTATATCTGGTAAGTAGTAAAAAGCAAGCTAATGCTGAAGCACTGGGAATTTGTCAAATATAAGACACTGATTAAGGTGTTTAGCTTCTCCCTTCATTTTTAAATAACATTCTTAAAGCTCAATTTATATGTTTGACTGTTAATTCCAGGTGCTGTTTTTTTAAAACGGTATTATGTGTTACTTCATGCTAATTGTAATAATCTTTTAATAATTTTGTGTTTCATAGATGCTGATCCAAAAAATGAATTAGAAAGTAGTGGAAAAAAACAACAACAACAAAATAAAAGCAAACCCATAAATCCATGAAATTGTTTCCACTTGATATTGGCTGCATGCACAGCTGTCATATTAAACTGTATTGTAGGTGTAAAAAGGAGACTACTGAGAGTGAAAAGTGGAGTTGTGGGGGAGCAGTAGAGAAAAATATGAACTTGCCATTTGATCATTAATTTTCACGTTAGGTACAACGTGCAAGAACTGCAAAACAAAAGAAACCCACTTATCTTTGCAGTGGGAAGTATTCTGGACTTCTTCTTGGTTGTGTCCAGTATAGTTTAAAGCAGTCCAGATGGGGAGAGGAGTGACTCTTCTGAAAATATAAATTCTGATTGGAACAGCAAAAGGACATCCCAGGAAGAACCCCAGTGTAGAACTCATGTCATTATCTGGCCGGTTTAAGGCAAAGACTGGCAGAGGGCATGTCCCTATTAAAGTTGAGCCTTAGATTTGAGATTACTTCTAGATATGAAACCGCTGATTTTTCTAATTCTTTCCTACATTATCAGGAATGAAAAGGGTACTTATAGGAGAGACTACAGAATCTCACTAGATAAAAGATCTTGTTCCTATAGCAGTCTTATTTAATACTTAAGCCCTGGAGGGAAAAAGTATATACAGCTTGAGACAGATTCCCAGGCAATATTTTTGTGCTGTCCTCTAGTTTTCTGCTGATGTTGTCAGTCTCCTGTGAATTTAACATAACTTTCCTGACGAGGCTACCTCTATGCAGGTGAAAGTGGCTCTAGTGCCTGTGGTGTCCCTGAGTGTTCTCAAATGAGTACATTAACTGGCAACTCTGGGGCTGTTGTGACTTTTAGGGAATGCTGCCCCTGCTTCCCCACCCACAAAGGTTCCCTTGTGATTCCTGCAAGGGTTTAAAAGAGCTGATGCTTGTTGTGTAACTTGTACCCCAGAAAGGATTACCCTTGTGACTGAAAGAAGTTAAATAGTGGCATAATGTTACAGTGATATATTACAGTAAATATATCCTTAGTTATCATTCTGTTTGTGTGGTCCAGTGCTGTCCAGTGCTTATTCTCTGAGCTCAAGGTTAATTACATTGTCAGTTGGAAGCGCATCATGGCTGCTGTGAAGCGTACGTCTTTCTATCTTTATCTTAAAGTGAAGGCTTGCTAGCAGCCTAAAGTGTGATGGGAGCTAATCCTCAATCCCAAAGTTGCATGTTTTGTTGGGCCCAGTGGACCTGACTTCCGTTGTATGGGGAGCTGCATACAAACAACTCCTGCTTAGCACTCTTAATTGGTTTCAGAAAAACCAAGCACTAATCAAACCAACGTTAAGTGAAACCCATTTTCCCATAGAGTTGAATGTAAATAAATATAATTGTTTCTGCACTACGTGCTGGCCTGGGCCTTGCACTCCTGCCGGCCTTGGCCCTGCTGCTCCTGGTAAGGCACTGAGCAGGCTCCATCAGGGAAGGCACTGGCTGTCCTCAGCCTCGTTGTTCTGCCACTGTGATGGCCCCTGCTGGCCCACACCTGCTGGCCACCAGCATATCTGTGCATGGGGCCTGAGTTAGTGACCCATCCGCCCAGGGATTTATGGCAAGAAGGCAGTGGGGCTCCGGCCAGCACAGAGGAAGCTTCAAATGGTGTCTGCGCCCCATGGATATGTGTGTGACCGGAGTGGAATGGGTCATGGGCTGCAGCCCAGGGCCGGGGGGGGTGCTCCGTGGGCTTGGCCCTGCTATGGTCTGGGGCAGTGGACACTGCACACATGTCCTTGAGCACTGGCTCACACTGGCCCAGGCTCTGCACTTCTGCTGGCCCTGGCCTCAGGTCTTGAACTCCTGCTGCCCTGCCAGCCCTGGCCCTGGCCCTGGGTGCTGGCCCAGGCCCGGCACTCAAGCCCCCTGTCTGCCCCTTCTTGCTGCCGCCACCACCACTCCAGCACCATGTGTCGGAGCAGACCCCAGGGCTCCTGCCACCCTGCCTGCCTGGGCTCCGTGCTCATGTTGCCTGACTCCTTGCCCGCCCCTTGCGCACCCCTTTTTGTTGCCACCACCGCTCTTCCCCATCAGCTCCAGCACCACATGCCAAAGAGGACCCTAGGCACCTGCCACCCTGCCCTGGGCCCTGCTGGCTGCCACTCACTGCTTCACTTGACGCTGCCGCCACTGCCACCCTTGCTTCTCCCCACCCCCACACTGAGTGTTATAATGAAATGTGCTGAGTGCTAAGTGAAACCAGGTAGGTATTTTAAATGAGCACTATAGTGAAACTGCAGTAAGTGAAATGGTGTGTGAAGCAGGGCTTGCCTGTAAACCCCATGTGCCACCAGCTGGGTGGCACACATGATTTTGACAGGTCCTAGCCACATGTTGAATTTATGGCATTATATGAATGCTATGGTATGATATGCCACTGGCTGTGTTATCATGCCTTAAACTGAGTTGTACATTTTGCTGGGCTACTATTTAAGTGACTATTAACCTGTTAGTATCTTAAATGTAATATGTGTTGGGGGCATTACTTAAGGCTATCCATATCAACTCTTGTCAGGATCAGTTAGGACAACTTACAGTACAAACTGTTTGTGCTACAAGGGCTACTTTTCTCTAGCATGTTTCTTTGAAGATTTCAGGTAGGGCACATTTCCTTAGTTAATGTGTTTCTGAAAGGTGCAACTTTTTTCCCTGAGAATCTGCTGTCATCTTATGTGTACCTTCTGCTTTACAGTGTGAAGTCTCTCCTTTTTTCTTGAATAATATAAAATGACAAGGAGAAATGATATTAGTAATCTGAGGTTAGGTTATATGATATTTAGGTTGTTACCTCTCAGATTTGTGTTCTTGGGGAACCTTGGCACAGTATGCAGCCTGTCTGACTTGCAAAGAACTCTCCTCCTCCCTGCCTCTGCCTGAACAAGAACTGAGTAGAGAAAGGACTTACAAAAGACAAAGATGATGCAGTGGGAGACCCACCTAAAGCCCTCCAGACAGGTGATAAGAGTGAAGCAACTCCCCGGTCTCATTTGCATCCGAGATGGAACCAGATGACAACTTATTTAAATGGGAGATGGAACAGGCATGCACCTTCATTAGCATTTAGGATGGAGAACAGATTCCAAGGCAAGGACCATGCTGAATTCTGGGATCAGAAAAGCAGGGGAGCACTTCATGATGGGGAATCCTTGCTCCAAATGCTAATCAGCCCACATCTACACACACCCAGCTCAGCATTTATCAGACCAGTTCTAGTCATGACTCCTTTAATGGTATCCAAAATGCTGAATCTTTCTGTCTGTATTGTGAGCTCCCTCAGAGTAATGCTATCTATAGCCAGCAGTGATCAGTTCCTGTTATCCAGCATACCACTGTTTACCCCTTCACAAACATAGTGTTCTCCCTTGAGCCATTGTTAGTTCTCTACAAAAACCCCTACCCAAGCTCAAGTTTCTGTCCTGGTGGTTGGATCCAAAGCTGCACCAGTTCCATTCCTTTTCTTCCTGGAATCTCTCCATTGATCGTGCTGAGGACTCTGCCTGTCTGCCAGATCCAACAACACCTGGCAACTTTGACTGGTGGTGAGACCCCAACTCTCTGTCTCTGTCTCTGCATCTCTCTCTCTGTGTCTCCCCAGGAACCTGGCTTTTATTCTCTTACACCAGGCACAGCTTTCTAAACCTGACTTTTGCTAATCAAACAAGCTAAACTTCCCCAAAAACCTAATTGAAACTATGTAATATTGTAACTGTTTATTTGTCTCTCTTGCATGGCTATTATTATTGGTATCATCATAAGTTCATATACGTGACAATAAATAACTTTTATGGTGAAGATGGTTGTTATACTTTCTCTCTGAACCTCACCTACTCCTTCTTCCCCTTGACCTCCCCATTTGCTTTGCAGCAACACTTCTTTTACCTAAGCCAAAGATTCCTGCATTGCCCAAAATCACAATGGGGTCTGCTCATCAAGGCGGTTACTACTAGGACCATTGTGACAAGAGATTGTGACATGCTGAGTTTTGAGGCGCATGAGAGTATCAGCTGAAAGTGCTGTTTGGACCCAGCCTTCTCAGACATACTCCATTAGCATATGTGTATGTGTGTCTAACTGCATTTATTATTGTCCTAATGAACTGAGTTCAAGGCACATGAGGGTGTCTGCCTATCGATGCTGAGTCTGACTCAGATGTGCCCTGTTAACCTGTGTGCTTGTGTCTGACTGCATTTTATTGCTGCCCTGATGAACAAAGTTCAAGGCATATGAGAGTGTTAGCCTGTCAATGCTAAATAACCTGGCCTGGCTCAGGCGTATCCTGTTGATCTGTGTGTGTATGTGCGTACGTGTGTTTGACTGATTTGGTGGCTGCAGGAACCCAGCCCCATTGAAACAGAGTCCTGCAAGATAGCTTCATTTGGAGGTGAGGACTTGCAGAAGGAAGATATACAGCTCCATGTAGAAACACAAGTAACACAAGCAGCACATTGATAGAATTAAAGAGATCCCCAGAAACGTACCCTTAATAAATGATCACACCGCAAAGTGACGGGCAAATCTGGTAACAAGGTTTGGTCTTAATATCTCAAAGACCTTCCCATCTGTCGTTTTAGCAAGATGGAAAGTCTTGGCAAGGTCTTGCTTTACTGAAGGCTTTGACAAAGGCTATTTTTAAAAATTAGTTGTTTAATGGAAAACTCAAATTGTACATTGAAATTTTTTTTTCTCCCACTGCCACAAGAAAAGGAAAATGTATTCAGGCTTCTGTTCTGTTCTTTCCTGCTCCTTTTTCTCACCCCCATATACTTCTGGATGATGAAAGTCTCAATCTAATTACACAATCTAACTTCTCTCTTATGAAAATAAATTAAAGACCCTGATCATAATTACAGAAATGTAAATATGAGCAACAACCCACAGGATCATGGAATGGCAACAATCCACAGAACCACACAAGTAGTATGATAACTAAGGATATGGCTACCTTAACAGTAGTAGTACGTTTCCCCAGGTGTTGGAAGAAGTGTACTGCTAGTCAAATAGAATTTATGGTACAGCAGCTTGTTATCCATATACCAACAAGTCTGAAGTACTCTTCCACAGGAAACTGATAGTAGAGGAGACTGCTGCAGATAATATGCATTTAAAGGAAATTTATTAGGTAATCAGCAAAATCAGCTCTGATTGACTCTTTTGGCCAGTCCAAGGCAATGTTCTGTTTTATCTTTTCTCTGTTTTGTGAGAGTCTGAAAATAGGCAGGTAATTGTTTTAAGCTTTGTATGTTGATGTATAAGATCTAATTTCTGTTGTTATCAGTGGTTAATGAGGACCAGGGATCTGGGTTTTCCATTTGTCACAGAAAAACGTGGGTTTCCCCCTTTTAAGGAGAGAAATACGGGAAATGGTGGGTTTCCCTTTGCAGGCTGGCAGAGTTCCTCTGTGGCCCAGTGGGTGGGACCTGGCATGGCAGAGTGGGATGGGAAGGCTTGATGATGCCTCTGGGAGCCCCATGCCAGCTATGCTACCATGGTGAGGTACCCCCTGCCTGCCCAGCTGCAATGGGGGGGCACAACTCTGTTGCTGCCACTGCTGCTGGGATTCATGCCACTGCTGCTGTAATCCAAAACATGGATTTTGGATTTTTTAAATCAAAGAATTTGTGAATTTTTATCAGAGATTTTGTGATTTTTAAACAGAGAAAACCAGGATCCATGATGAGATTAACCCTCAGCCTTAGCAGCTTTGACCTGAATTTTATTTTTTTTACATACCATTGGATATTTGGTTTTCTCATTAAATTTACCTGATATATAGCAAACTTGATTTTATATATATAAAAATATTTTTTTTCTGTGCCTGGGTGGATAGATTGCTTTCTTGGAAGAACTGATATGCAGCTTATTGTTTTGTGTTCACAAAAACTATATTTTCTTTTCTGTTGTACAGGGTTTCATAGATTTATCTATGAAAATAACAGATTTTGATATTTTTAAAGTGTTTCATTTTAAAAATACTTAAGAAATATTAAATCTTAAAGATTTTTCTGCATATGTACATTCTTTGGTAAAATATGGTTCCTTTGTGTATTTCAATAAGACTTCTGTTTTTATCTTTTTTACTTGGAGAATAGTATTTTGTATTGGCAGCTCTCAATATTATATAATTAAAGTTTAACTTTTCTGATGTTAGTTTTTGATGATGATGATCTCAACCAAGCCAGTTTTTATGGATAATATTTTCAGGTATGTCTGCAGTCTTGTGTACTATGGCTTAACATTGAATGCTGGTGAATTAGGAGGAAATCTGTACCTAAATGTAGCTCTGTATGGCCTTGTAGAAGTTCCAGCATTTCCACTCTGTATGTTCTTTATTGAGAAACCCTGGTAAGAACTTTCTAGTTTTCTGACTATACTGTAAGGTTAGCATGATATTATATATGGAAAAGTTTATGTTATATTTTATAGTAATATATACGGCCTTGTGCTTTTGAATTTCTTCTTTTGGAATGTAGTCCCCCATAGGGGTTACTGTTCTTACTTTTTTCCCTTTAGTTGCACTCCACTTTCCTATTCTTTATTTCCTGAACTTTTCAATGTTTGGTGTGACTCAGTGCTATTTTTTTGACAAATCTGAGTTAACACCGTTAGGATGGCTGAGTAGCTTGCACCTCCTATATGTTTTGCTCAGAAATTTTTGCACCCAGATGAGAGAGAGTACAACTTTGAATCATGTTCATTTTTAATGAAACTTAGAAAATCAAGCCAGGTTTGTAGAAAAAGGGTCTCAGCATTTAAGGTCTCAAGTATTTGAAGTTCACAACTCTTCAGATTTCTATCTGTATTTTTAGTCCCACAGTCACAAAAATGACTAGTTAGCCTTTGGAGCTAACAAATAATCTGGACTCCCTGAGTTATACAGGACTGTAGTCCTTCTGCGGTTTGAGAAACTTTAAGTGAAATCCTGGTCTTACTGAAGTCACTAAAGAGCAAACACTCTTTAATTTTAGTTGAATTAGGGTTTTATCTTTTAAATTTTCTTGGTAGCTTTATAAGCTCAGTTAGATTTTTCCAAGTTAAAAATAATATCAAGAACCTATGTTTAAACTGCATGACACACATTAGTGTATCCTGTTCGGAAGATACATTCCTGTGATATAACAACTTTTTTTGTCTGCTATCTTGAAGACATAATGATTTAACTCAAAATATAGGTGTAAATAGTTGTACCAGTTTAATAGATATTAATACCAACAAGATAGTTCGCTCAGAGCTTCTGTTATCAGCTTTAAAATACAATCATTATATTAAGGAAGTCTAACATTTTTGTTGCAAAGGGTTCATTAAACATGTTTTCAAAGACGAATATTGTATCTTGATAATAAAAAAACTAGAATTGTGACACACGTAGGAGAGGATACTTAGGCTGCATGCTCACATTCATATCATCCAAGGGAGCTCTCCAGGTTTGTACAGAAGTTTAGATAGAGAAGCAAAGAGCCTGCAGTGAGGATGCTGGGCTGCCAGGGGTCCCTAGAGCAGTAGCCCAGAAAGCTTTGCAGCCTTTTATTTTTAAATGAATGTAGGTGAGGCTGGGCAGAGAGTATTTCAAGCAGGGGACAAGCCCAGAGCAGAACATGCCCTCAGTGCTGGGCTTTTCCACCCCTGGGCACTTGGGGGGGCGGGGGTGGTGTTCTGCTAGCTTCTTGGCTGAGACTGACACATGCTCTTCCTCCTCCTTTTGGAGAGGGGAGAGATGGAAGCAAAGTACACTGGGATTGTGGAAGTCAGCTCTTCATGTGCTGCCTATACAGAAGTTCTGTCTCCTGAGAGAGATTCTGTGGGAAGTAGTCACTTCACTTGGTTTGTTATTTTTCTCTGAGTGGCCACTTGTACTCCAGGAGAAAAATAAAAAAATTCATACACTTGTGGTTTCTCCTGAGAGGACAGGGACTGGCTGTAGAAACTGAACATCTGTACTAGCCGTTAGAAATATCTAAGATTTTACTGCATAAAACTTAACTAGTAGATACACAGAAACCCGACAATCTCTTTTTTTCAACTGAACCATCAATTATTATTGAAAATAAGATTTATTTATGTATTTATTTATAATTCTTTCTAAATAATTATCAGTTTTGTATATATTGCAAATCTGGAGCTGATTTGTGATGGTCTGACTTACTTCCCTTTTATGCCAAAGTGAAGGGCAACAAGTATGAAGCCATACATACTCTTATTATCATGTAAAGAAAAATTGCACATATAGTAGTGTTGCTTTATGTTTTATATCATAAACAATAACACAAGAATATTAAGATTGCAAAGGCAGATACGCAAAGGTTAAAAAAGACAAAATTCAGTTTTCCTGTCCAGCCTTCTTGATCTGCCTTGTGACACTGTCTTTTTATTATGTGCTCAAAGAGAGAACCCCTACCTCTTTCAGTGCACCAGGTGCGTTGGTCTCAGGGAGCAAATCAAGGCTGTGCAGTGAATAAAGCTGCTGCTTGTAAGACTCTTGAATCATTGCCACAGATGTTGTTATATTAACAACAAATTTGCTTCACTTTTTTTTTACAGCTTTTGCTAGAAATGTTTTCTGGGAAGACTAATATGTTGCTACTCAATAAAGTAGTTAATTGAAGCCACTGTCTGAAAAGCCATACGGTATATAACTGTTAGTGCTGCCATCCTATATTGTGTTTGGCCCTTTATAGACAAATATAAAAAGGCACATTGCCTGTGTTGAAGAATTTATAGTTTTATCTAACCATCTGTCCATTTTCCTTTTAGGTCTGGAAGACGTAAAACTATGACTTCTTTTCTAATATTTGCAGGATTTGCCTGTATAATCACCATGCTTTTACCTGAAAATGCTGGTGAGTATATGCTGTTGTCAAAGTAAACCTGAGCTAGTCTAAGCTAATTAGAGAGGCTAATTTACAGTTAAACCCAACTAATCTGTTAGGCAATTAGAGAGTTTACTAGAGAAAAGGTATCTCTTGGAGGTGTTTGTACAATAAGCGGACATGGCTCAAAGTAGTGAATATATATATTATTATGACAAACAGGATTTCATAGTTATTACAGGAATTTAAAAAGCCCTGTAGAAATTTCAGTTTAGAGGCTCAAGTTGTCTAGTCTTTCTGTATATGTTTTATTTCAACTAATGTAGAAATTTTTAACAAGGTTTCCACAAGATAGTTTTACTGACATCATGTAATATTAGCATTTGTAGGTGTGCAAACAGTGCAGTGTATGATTCATGAGATAAACCCATGGATTTCAAATAGGAATCCATAGTGTCAAAAACATTCTGAACTGTTATGGTTTTTCTGGTCCTACTATCTAAGTTATGTTCTCAGGTCTTGTATCTTTTAGCTTCAAATTAGCAGTATGCTTTAAGTTATTACAGAATTTTAAACACTGGGAGCAATAGCAGTGACCTAATCACAAGCTATGCACCTACAGTTTGTTGTGCATAACCCAACTTGACCTTTCTCCTTTCTTTCTTTCCTTTTTTTTTTTTTTTTTTCAATGAAAGACATTTTTTAAAATCTGAGCTTGCATTCTGTTGAATATTTAAAAAAGAAAGTTGATTTTATTACAGTGGATTTTCAATTATAATTAGATGTTAAACACCTCGTATCCCCACATATCAGCCAGATTTCTAAATAGCTTGCCTCATTTATTAACCAAATCTCATCTAAACCCTTTCATATGGGTAAAATTAAGTAAGAACAATCTAATTCATTAAGGGTGTATTCTCTAATGAAGTGTAAGAAATTTAAATTTGGTCAAGTAAAAACAGGTTTTCCCTTCCTTCCTACTCACTTGGGATTAATAATATTTAGCAGGGATCCTGGTTTTTTGTCTAAAAATTCCAAATGCACTGATAACCCCTCCAAATTCTCTGATTTGAAAACAGCAAAATCTGTGTTTTTCTGCAATTACAATGAAACACCACTCTCTTTCTCTCAGTTTAACACAATGTTTTAGTATCATACAACACATACATTTACAATTTAAAGCAGTTTGGAAACCTACCAGTGCCTCTTTCATTATAATAAAATAAATTCCAAGTACTTATCTACTCTGGTGTTTACTTTTTGGGTTTTTTTTTTATCATAGAAAATCAGCACTTCCTCTGCCCCTTTGGTCACAAGGATGCGTGACCAACTGTGGCTGTCTACTTCACTGCTTTGTGGCACTGAGCAGCCCTGATATGCTGGTGTCTTGCCCCTGCCATTGCCTCTTACTCCCAAACCACAGCCCCTCCAGCACTGCCAGTGCCCCTCACTCCCGATCGGTAGCACTCTGCCACCCCCCAAGCCCTGCCAGAGGGGGACCCTAGCTACCAGAACTATGGAACCTGGGGCAGGGCCCGCAGCTCCCTTCCCCTCCAGCAGCACCCAAGCCCTGGCTGCCACTTACAGGAAGTGGCAGCTGCTGCAACCAGAGCTGAGTAGAGTCCGTGGGATATGGGGGAGCATAAGGGCTGCCCACTGCAGGGTTTGGGTCTCCCTGCCTTGGGGGCCTTTGTGGCCCAATGGATGGGACCTGGCACAGGAGGGTGGAGCATGATGGGAAGGCAGGCATGGTGAGCTGTTCCTTGCCCTTTCAGAAGCAATGGGGTTGGCAACACGTAGAGTTGTGCCACCCTGGTGCTGCTGGGTAGGCAAGGGGTGCCTAACCTTGGTGACATGGCTGGCGCAGGGCTCCCAACACCCTTCTGTGCCAGGTACCACCCTCTGGGCCATGGAGGCCCCTGGGGGGAGGGAAGTAGGGTGGAAAGCCCAAGCCATGTGATGGGTAGCTTGCATCCTTCCCCATTCCATGCACAAATCTGGGAGGCACAGGCCTCACCCTCATTCTCCTCTCCCTGAGAATTTACACAGCTTTGGGGAGTCAGTGTATGCCAGCCTCCTGGACCAGCTGCCTGTGGGTCCATCCCACACCCCCAGCACCCCAAGGGTGCACATTCCAACCCAAGCCCTGGGCACCATTCTGTCTGGGCAGCGCCCCCAGCCCCTGCTACCAACCTGTTCTACTCCCTTCCGCACTGTGGCTGCCTCAGTCTGCCATCCTGTGCCCTAGCATGCAGCACCTATGCCCCCCTCCATTGACTGACCTGAAGACAGCTGGGGGAGCTGCTTTCTACCACTGCCTGCCTGCATTGCTGGCCACTTGCATGTGTGCATGTTGACACATGCACATGGCACTCCCTGTGCCTTGCTCCCCTCAGCCCCAAGCATCCCCTTGCAGGCTGAAGCTCTGCCAGCCTGCAAGGGGAAACCTGTGGTTTCCCATGTTTTTCTCTTCTAAAAGAAAATCCATGTTTTTCCTTGGCAAATGGAGAACCTAGATCCCAGGTACTCAGTAAGAACAAGGTAGCTTAGCCCATACTTCACTTTTGAGTGGAATAAGCTCCCTTGCTCAAAGATGGTCTTAGTGTACATTAAGTGTCCACATAGAGAATTAATGCGAAGTGTTGAAAGAAACAGTAAGTAAAGTTTTTAGATGGACTGATGAATTAAAAATCTCTGTTGTCACTAGTACCTGCTTCTTGATTACGTGATCATAAAAAGAAAACCAGTGCCCAAATACTCTACTGACACTAAGCAGAACTCTTAGGAAGACCAGGTCTCTGTATTTGCATCTAGCAATTGGATGCTTGTTGTATTAACCTTGAGCTTGACACAAACTGTAACTGTTTTCACATTCCTAGAATTTCTGCAGAAATATATTCAGCTAACAAAAGAAATTGAAGGTTCACTGTTTCATTTTACATGTTAATGACACAGTGATTTCAGTTGAAGACATAATCTGACTTGATACAAATTTTGAGCAGTTTTGTGAAGAATGTTTATTTCTGGCTTTCAGCCAGAAAGGTTTTGGGGGTAGTTAGTGCTGTTGTATACAGTCAATATGCTACATTTGTGTTTCAATCTCATGAACTACCCATACTTTAAATTTAATGTCATAAATATAATATTTCTTTTCACTTCCACTTTATTTTTTTCTCTTCCAAAGGTTTATTCTTCAGTCCAACTTCATTAGCATTGTGTGGAAAAATGACAGTCAGTGCTGCCTTCAACATAGTGTATATTTATACTTCAGAACTCTACCCGACAGTATTAAGGTAATTGTTAATTTAACTCTGCAGAGTTCGGTATATTAAATGTAACTGATGCTTTGTGTGAATTTTGTGTTGTTTCATTATCTCTTAATCTTGTTTCACATAAAAACATTTGAATGTCTGAAGTGGGTGAAATAAATGTTTGACTGTTATAGCATTCTTTCAATATGAGGAGAAGAGTCTTTTAGTAAATAGGGGTGAGTCTGGAGATGGCTGAGGAGACTGATTTGCAGACATGGCAAATGGTTCCAGGAGGAAGAAGGGGTCTTGGTAAAAACAAAACCATTTGATACAGCATATATGAAAATATGAAACAATTCACACAAATAAAACTATGTTTTAATGGTTTATGTTAATGTTTTTAGCTTTTACTAAAATATTAATGAGTTCATACAGTAGTCAAGTTTTTACTAAAACTTGAAAAGCACATTTTTATATCAGACACCCATACTGTTGTAGTTAACCCTCATGAGATGTTGATCTGACAACTTTCTCAAGCGCTTTTAAATATGTGAAAAAAGGAAACTCCTTCCTTTATTAAAAACAACCTAAGATACAGTATTTTCTTGTTTGTGTTACTAATTCTTCTGGAAAAATTGTTATGCATAAAAACAAACTTCTTATTCAGGCCTTCTTCCTTCTTCTATTGTTCTTTACAAAACATAAATACATTTTAGATGTAAGATATGCAAAAAAAAAAAGGCAGATTATATTTCCCCTGTATAATTAAAATTGCTGGTATAGTTTAGTTTCTTATGTTTCAAACAGCAATTAATTGTTCATTTTTTGAATTTGTTGATTTAAATGTTTTTAATGCAATTCATTTAACTATTTATGTATAGTTCTAGCAGTTCCGTGCTGTGTTTTTCAGTGTTTTATATGTAAACAGATTAAAAACATTATAATCTGAGGTGTAGCATGGAAAAAGATGTACCCAGGGCAATTCTCTTTCACCCTCCCCTGCCCCAAATCCCTCATTCCTCTGTACTTCCAGGGAGCAGGAACAAGCAAGGTATGGTGGGACTTCTAGTTCTCTAGAATGTCAATGGGGTTTGCTGCTGCCAGGAAGGAAGGGAGGGGGAATTTGCACCCCACTTTTTTGCTGCTGAAGACGATGTCCAGAGGCCAAACAAAATGCAGATTTTGGCCACAAAAAATTAGGTCAATTCTCCTCCCTAGCAGTAAACTCCACTGTCACTCTACAGAACTGATTCTCAGAATGCCTTGTACTCATTGCTTGTGTTGGCTGTTTCCTGCAGCCAGAAAGCGCAAGCAGAGCGAGGCAGGCAGGATTGAGGGCCTCTCATCCTTCTGGTGTCCCTCCCTTTAGGCAGCTCTTTGGGCCTAGGCTCTGTTAAGGCTCTTCATGTCACGCTACTGATTGTAGCATATCAATTCACAGTGGCTTGACAAAGCTATAGCTTATGTCATCCAGGGTTAGTTAATATCCAGGTTACAGAAATTAAATATATCATAGTCGTCTACTTCTTCAAATATTTCCCAAGTTGTTATATTCAGATGGGAGGAGTGCCCAAAAATGCCCCTCAGAATTTGGGCCTTATTGAGGTAGGTACTACATAACCAAACAGGAAGACAGTTTAAAAAGGTTAAAAAAAAATGTTGATAGAATAGTACAGTATGCAGAAAAAATTACTAGGAATACCAAAGGCACATAACTTGTTTCCTTTTTCTTTTTCTGCTGTTTTTTTTATATATTGCAGGGTAGGGTTTGAGGAAATGGCAGTGGGAATGAATAAATGGAAATGTAGGAGTAGAGAGACAAGGCAAAATCAGAAAAGGATGGAAAGAAAAAGAAGAGGAGACCAGGGCAATGAGAATGAGCCTATAGTGGAGGGAGTCTGAGGATAAGGGTAGGAATGACTTGTGATTATTAACTACCAGATAATAATGTACAAAGATTAAATTGTTAAAGTACCACATCTAAGAAATCTTTTTGCACTTTGAGTTGTATAATTCTGCAGTTTTAGCAGATGATTAGGAGCAGTAAATTGCAGAGGCTGACACCCTCCTTTAAAAAAAGGCTTGTTGATACTTTTGGATAATTAGCCGTAATAGAATATTCCAGCTGCTAGCAGTTGTGTTAACATGGAACTTAGAGCAGGGGTGCTCAGCTTCTGGCGTGCAGGCCAGATTTAGCTCACAGAGCTGTGACATCTGGCCTGCAGGGTTCACCAGGTGTTGGGATATTTAGCATTGAGGGAACACTGGCAATACTGCCACTCTCCCCTGACTGCCAGATTCCCAAGCCCCACTCATGGCCAGTTTGGAGCTAGGCCACATCCCCCCCTCTCATGTGTGGCTGGTTTGGGGCCAGACCATGCCCCTTCCCTCTGTGTGGTTAGGTTGGGGCCAAACCATGCTCCCTCCCACCTCTTCTCCCTGCCCCTCCCCCCCTGTGGGGTGGAGTTGGGGCCTGGCCATGCCCCCTTCCCTAGGAGGCTTGGGGCTGGGCCATGCTCTCCTGCTGTCCCCCATTGGACTGGTTGGGGCTGGGCCATGCCCTCTTCTCCCCATGTGGTTGGATCGGGTCTCTGCTTCCTCCTGCGCACTCTGGGAGCTACATTAGGATCTGGCCCCTGGACAGATCAGGCACTGATTGCCTTCTAGGTGAAAAATGTTGACACCTTTTGTTTAGAGTAATTATAGATTATTGGGATCCAAAAATTCAGAAGCTTTAAAAGTGATCACCAAGGTTGAATTTCACAGTGTTAGAAATGTTTATAGGAATTCCCAGATGATGCGACAGAACACAGAATTTTGTGAGAATGGAAAAATTACTTGAAATTAATTCCTGGCTTCAGACTAATACAGCTGACTTACCTCTCTTTGCATACTCGTATAATGTTAGGTTCCTAACCAAGTCCCCCCCCAAACTGGTTGAATTTAGGTTTCTGCCCCCTCCTCCTGCACGGTATTTTGCATTTTTAATGTTCCTGCTTCCCTTATGCTTCCTGATTCCAAACTGCATGAGTTAAACCTCAAGTGTTAAGTTTTAATATTTTCGGTTTTGTTTCACAGTGTTCAGATATCATTTTTTTTTTCTGAGAGTCACAAGGCTGTTGGTGCCAAATATGTGACAACTCATATGTAATAAGAATTATAACAGTGCATTAATGTGTTTTGAAATTAGTTACTTGTCATTAGGAAAAAGTAGTTAATCTGGTAGAGAACTGCTCTGACTTGAACCTGCCGATTTTATTCTTAAAGCAAAAACAACCAATTTGTGTTTGAAAAGCTGGCACTCTTGTGAAGGAAGTTCTTATTCTTTCTCAACCACCTTCATTCTTGTAGTGTGTTTAAGTAGGGTTACCATATTTCCAGTTCCAGAAAGGAGAACACCTGTCACGCAGGGTGTGAGGAGTATATGATTGTAGAAGGGCAGTGATACAGTGGTGTCCTGCCTCTGCCCATTCTGTTGCCCCTCACTCTCAAGCCACAGTGCCCCCACAGCCCTACTGCTGCTTTTCACTCCTGACCCACAGACCCCAGCCCTGCCAGTGCACCTTACTCCCAAACCTCAGTGCTCCACCCTTCTGGGCCATACTAGTGTCCCTCACTCCTAACCCATAGCCTCCCCATCCCTGTTGGTGTCCCTCACTCCCGACCTACAACTCCCTGGTACTGCCAGTGCCCTGCCTCCCAACACACAGCCCCCCCAGCCCTGCTGGTGCCTCTACTCCAGACCCACAACCCTCTGCTGCCCCTAGCCATGCCCCTGCAAGCACAAGCACCAGCCCTGGTGCCACTGAACCAGCCATGCAGTTCCCCACCACCCCTGAAGGGCTCCCCTGCCCCCTTCCCTCTTCCCCTGCTGGAGGGGCATGGATCTCCCCCTCGCTGCAGCCCCAGACTTGGCCCCCCCCATACCCTCTTGCCCCCACAGACTTACCTGTATCCAGCTGCTGGGCTGCTTCCACCCCCTGCCTGGCTACATGCTGCACAGGTGTGTGTGCACCCTGCCTCCAGCCCCAAGCACTTCCTTGCTAGGACAAGCTGGGAAGTGCTGGGCAAAACTTTGAAGCTGAGCTGACGAAAATCCTGCAAATTTGATTGCATTTTAAAAAACCTCTTGGACTGAGATTGGAGGATCTAAAAATGTCCCAGAAAATCTGGATGTATGGTAACCCTAGTTTAAGCAGTTTGTTTAAAAATGTTGCATATTATTGCATTGCTATTCCAATATTAAAACTATTTTGGTTAACAATTTAGTGAAGTTGTTTTTGTTTGTTTTTGCTTGGGTTTTTTTTACTCAATTCCAAATATTTTTGGTACTTTATATCAGGAAATATCACTAGGACTTCTAGTTGGGGTTGATGGGGAGGGAGCACATAGTTAAATTGAAAGCAAAGCTACAGCAAGTCTACTGGTATAACACAACATTGCACTGAGTCTTTGATATATTCAAAGTTTCACCATTGTCTGACATAAAATTTTTCATTCAATAACAAAAATAATTGCACAAAACAGATGTCAGAGATTCCATATATAGTATATAATTCAGTTAATTGTTTGGAAAATTATATAAAGGTTTAATTTAAGTTCATATCTATTTAGCAACATGGGCACTGAGATGATTAGTAATCATAACTTTGCAATACGATAAAAGTCAGGAAATACAGACTCAAAAATAAAAGAAAATAAAAGTGTATTGCTTCCTGGCTCCATAGGGTAGAATTTAATCCTGTAACAAAAAGTTTATAGACCATGTAAACAATAGCAAAAACTGACTATGTACAGGGATATGGCTTAGTAAAATCGGCACAATGCTGTGATATGAATTAACATAATTTATTTTTTTTCAAGCAATTGTTCATATGGATTGTACTTTTGGTGTACTTACTTGCACCCTATGCTTGCAAATCACATCAATTTGTCCCCACAGTTTCTATTGGGGTTTATGTGCGCCTAAGATGTCCTTGCATTGCATTCCTACTATGGCACCCTCCTGCTCCATGGCCTGAGCCCCTGACTCGCCTGCCATGACTTGATGGAATGGTAAAAGGAAGGGTTCAGTGGTGTTCCTTCCTGCTGACCCAAAAACAGGGATACTCACAAGTTTGCCACGGATGTTCTCAGGGATCTGCCTCCCCTATACCCTGTCCACTTGCCAACCACGTGGCTCTTCATGTTTCCACATCAATACTGGGCTACAGCCCGTCTGTTGCCCTGAGAGGCCTCTGCCTCCTCTAATGTGGAAGGGGTGCAGGTTTGGGGATTCAGCTTGGCTGCCCCTCTTCCTCTTGGGTCCACCCCGATCCCTGCACTGACCCCAAGGCCTCAGATGGTGCTTCAGAGTTGGGAGAAAAACGGCTGATCATGTTCCCCTATGGAGAAACACTGGCCACAAGCCTCTTGTGCTCCAGAACCACAGTGTGCAATGTTCCAGGTCACTTCTGACTGTTCCCCTTGTCCACTTGCCGCAGGGCAGAGCCAGAGGGCTTGTCAGTGCTGGCGTCCCAGGCCTCAGCCAGCCCAACGCCTTGCCAGCTGGCTTCTACCCTGCATCCGGCTTCTGGCAGGGTTTTTGAATCTCCCACGGTGGTGGCGGCCTCAGCTGATGTTATCAGTCGGCTACCACCCAGCATAATCAATAGCTGCTTGAAGAGCCAGCACAACACTGGCTTGCGTGGCTCTTTCTCTGCTCTGGTCTGCCTCCTTGGTAAGTTTGTGGTGGCGTTGGGGTCCCTATTCCGCTCTCTGGGAGCGTCTGAGTCTGCCCCCCAGAGGTGTACCCTGCCGCCACACCTACGCAGATACATATTAGGCTGGAGATACACTTATTCTTGTCCACAGATCTTTGTGACTGATAGGTAGTTGTTTGCTTGGAGGTGGGTCTTAGAACTCTACCAGATTGATTGCTGAGGATACTCGCTAAAATTTTTTTTTTTTTTTTTTTTTTTTTTTTTTTTTTTTATAAAAAATATAAAAACAAAAAAATTTGTGTTCCTTTAGGTTTTTGTTTTGTAAGCACATATTTGTAAATTTTGGTCACATCTATCTTGATAAACTGTGAAACAAACAATAATAATACTGTCTGGCTCCTCAGCCTATCCATATTGGCTACAGACACTAATCTTGTCCTTATGGAACACTGTATCAAGTGAACCTGACATGAGGATGACCCCTATATTTAAACTGATGTAGTGCTACTAGAAAGGCGGTCTTTACTAACAAATGATAAAGAAGCTGCTAAGGGGAAGAAATAGATCAGAAATAAGGTATCTAAGAAACCTTACAAATACTATATTGAGATCCTAAAAAAGAATGGGGACAAAACAGGGACAAAGCATAGATTTCATAGACATTAGGGCTAGAAGGGACCTCGGAAGATCATCAAGTCCTGCCCCCTGCCCAGTCAGTTAGCTGGGGTCATAGAATCCCAGCAAGATAACTATCCAAATTTCTCTTGAAGGCATTCAATATAGGTCCTCAAACCACCTCCGGTGCCAGGCTATTCCAGACCTTGGGGGCTTGGACAGTGAAGAAATTCTTCTTTATGTCCAGTCTGAAACAACCTTGCAGGATTTTATAGCCGTTCGACTTTGTCATCCCTTGGGGCACTCTGGTGAACAAGCATTCCCCCAGATCCTGGTGAACACCCCTAATAAATTTACAGGTGGCCATCAGGTTGTCCCTGAGTCTGCGCTTGTCCAGGCTAAAGAGTCCCTTAGCTCTCAGCCTGTCGTTGTAAGGTCTGTTTTCCTGACCTCTGATAATGCGTGTGGCTCTTCTCTGGACTCTCTCAAGCTTCTCTGCATCCTTTTTGAATTGTGGAACCCAAAACTGGATGCAGAACTCCAACTGCGGCCTCACCAAGGCCGAGTACAAGGGGAGAATGATGTCCCAGAATTTGCTTGAGAAGCATCTGTGGATGCAAGCCACCGTTTTGCTTGCTTTCCTAGCCACAGCATCATATTGAAGGCTCATGTTCATCTTGTGGTTAATTATGACCCCCAAGTTCCTTTCATCCGTAGTGCTAGCCAGCATAGCACTGCTGAGCCTATAAGGATGCTGCAGGTTTTTCCTCCAAGGGGGAGAACCTTGCATTTTTTTGGTGTTAAATGCCATCAGGTTTTTGTTCACCCATTTCCTGAACCTGTCAGGGTCAGCTCAGACTGCTCTCCTATCCTCAGGTGTGGATGCTTTACTCCAGAGTTTGATATCATCGGCAAACTTGACCAGTCTGCTTCTGACTCCAATGTCCACATCATTAGTGAAGATGTTGAACAATACAGCGCCTTGGGGGGGACCCCACTGGTCACAGAGCACCATGATGATTGACTTCTGTCAACTACCACCCTCTGGGTCTGACCATGGAGCCAGTTCCCCAGCCAGTGAATTCTGGTGGACCCAAGGCCGCAGTTGGCCAGTTTTGCCAAGAGGTGATCATGGGATACCAGATAGAAGGATTTTTTGAAGTCAAGATATATGATGCTAATCTTGTGGCTATGCCAGACAAGAAAGCTGATATTTTTAACAGTTTCTTTGCCTGTTTTCTTGAACAGGGACCAGGATATCCCACCTACCAGAGGTAGGGACAAGCTTCGGGGTAACTCTGTCAGACTTTCAGTCAGTGCACATGTAGTTAGGGATCTTCTAGAAGGACTGGACATTTTTAAATCTGCAGGGTGGAGAGCATCTGGACCAAGGGTTTTGAGGGAGTTGGCAGGGGTCATCATGGAGCCATTGGCCCAGTTGCATGAGCATTCATGGTCATCAGCCAGGTGCCAGGGGATTGGAAACTGGCTAATGTCCCAATTTTCAAGAAAGGGAGGAAGGAGGACCCAAGTAACTATAGGTCTGTAAGCCTCACCTCAGTGCTTAAGAAGATCTTGGAGAGAATCATCCAGGAGCACATCTGTGGGGCGCCTCCAGGGGAGATCATGCTCAGGGGCAATCAGCATGAGTTCATCAAAGGCAGGTTCTGCCTGACCAACCTGATTGCCTTTTATGGCCAAATAACTAAATCCTTGGATGGTGATGTGGCTGTGGACATGGTCTTTCTAGACTTTTAGAAGGCCTTTGACGCGGTCTCTCACCCCATCCTCATCAATAAATTAGGCAACTGTGGCATTGATGCCTGCACAGTTGGATGTGTAAAAAATTGGCTGATGGGGCGCACCCAGAGAGTAGTGGTGGATGGGTTGTACTCAACTCGGCGAGATGTGAGCAGTGGGGTACCCCGGGCTTGGTCCTCAGGCCTGCACTGTTTAACATCTTCATCAGCGTCTTGGATGATGAGGGGGTGGAAAGCACGCTGTCCAAGTTTGCTGATGATAGTAAGATGTGGGGTGAGGTAGACACACTTGAAGGGAGAGAGAGGCTGCAAATAGATTTAGTCAGACTGGAAAAGTGGGCAGACTAGAATAGGATGGGGTTCAACGTAGACAAATGCAGGGTGTTGCAGCTTGGGAGAAGGAATCCACAGCATACATACAGGCTGGGGAGTTCCCTTCTTGAAAGCACAGAGGCGGAAAGGGATCTTGGAGTCATTATTGACTCTAAGATGAACATGAGCCGCCAA
>JAGPOW010002673.1:15825026-15851999 GCA_030014935.1 Caiman crocodilus | reverse complement strand
TGGGGAGTTCCCTTCTTGAAAGCACAGAGGCGGAAAGGGATCTTGGAGTCATTATTGACTCTAAGATGAACATGAGCCGCCAATGCCAGACCACAGCCAGCAAGGCCAGCCATACTGTGTCACACATCCAAAGGTGCATCTCAGACCGGTCCAGAGAGGTGATACTCGCCCTCTATGCGACTTTGGTTAGGCCACATTGGAGTACTGTGTCCAGTACTGGGCGCTGCACTTCAAGAGAGGTGTGGCCAGCCTGGAGAGGGTTCAGAGGAGGGCTACCTGCTTGGTGAGAGGGCAGCAGGACAGGCCCTGCGAGGAGAGACTGAGGGATCTGAACCTGTTTAGCCTCAGCAAGAGGAAGCTGAGGGAGAACCTGGTGTCTGCCTACAAACTCATCGGGGGATCAACAGCAAATAGGTAGAGCCCTTTTCTCCCCAGCACCACCTGGGGTGACAAGGAACGATGGTAATAAGCTTATGGAGATTAGGTTTAGGTTAGAGGTCAGAAGGCAATATTTTACAGTTAGGGTGGCCAAAATCTGGATCCAACTTCCCAGGGAAGTGGTCCTTGCCCTTCCCTTGGGCATATTCAAGAGGAGATTGGACGATCACCTGTCTGGGGTCTTGTGAACCCAGCATTCATTTCTGCCTGTGGCAGGGGGTCAGGCGAGATGATCTGTTCAGGTCCCTCCTGACCCTAGCTACTATGATACTATGACATCAATCTCCTCTCCCTTGTCTAAGTGATAGGTCACCTGGTCATAAAAGGAAATAAGATTGGTCAAACAAGACCTACCCACAACAAACCCATGCTGCCTATCCCTCAGGATGTTGTCGTCAGCCAGTCCATTAAGAATGGCCTCTTTGATAATGAATGAGACCCCAAGAAATCTTGTCACTATAGAGTTAGAAAATACAGCATGGCCTTGGAGATGAAAGATGTAAATCCATTGTTACTAGATGATTGCTTATAGAGCCCTTATGGAACTAATAAAGCTCAGCTTGTTAGTTCAGTCTAATAGTGCTGAAAATTGTATTTTCAAGGAAGACAATATGTGCTGTAATGACCAAAAGAAACCATGTTCCACTTAGCTTCACAAGTCAGTCTGGCAAGACTTCTCAAGTGTGAAACAGAACATTTTGAATTTCCATTAAAACAAATTATTTTGGTATTTATTAACAAATAGGTTAACATGTGTTTCTGAAAGGGGATGTTACTCAGTGTTAGAGTGCATGCTTTCCATGTATGAGGTCCTGGGTTCAATTCACAGCATCTCCATTTCTTTGATTCTGTAGTAAAACACTGGAACAGGTTACCCAGAGAAGTGGTGGAAGCTCCATCCTTGGTTGGTTTTCAAAACCTGGCTAGACAGAGCTTTTGCTAGGATGATCTAGTTGGAGATGGTCCTCCTTTGAGCAGGTGGTTGGATTAGATGTCCTCCTGTGGTCCCTTACAACTCTTTCTATGATTCTCTGATTTTGAATGACATTTTCTAACTCTCAGGTTACCATAATTAATGATGGTAGGACTGTTAGGAGGAGTTAACTCTTGGTTGGGAAGTGTCCTGATATGTTCTTTGCCAGGACTGTTGTCATAGAAGCTAGGGTTGGGAGACCTTAACAGATCATCAAGTCTGACCCCTTGCCTAGGAAGGAAAGAGTGCTAGGGTGAAATGACCCCAGCCCCAGCCTTCTCTTAAAGATCTCCAAAGTAAGGGGGAGCACCCCCTCCCTCAGAAGTGCATTCCAAATTTTGGCCACCCTTACTGTGAAGAAGTTTTTTCCTGATATCTAGCCTAAATCTGCTCTCTGTCAGTTTTTGTGACCATTGTTCCATGTTACCCCAAGAGGTGCCCGGGTAAACAGATCATCTTCGATCCCTTGCTGCATCCCACTTAGGAATTTGTAGGTGCCAACAAGATCACATCTCAGGCATCTCTTGCGGAGGCTGAAGAGGTCCAGGTCTCTCAGTCTCTCCTCATAAAGCTTGTCCTGTAAGCCCCTTAACCATATGAGTGGCCCTCCTCTGGACCCTCTCGAGTCTATTAACATCCTTCTTGAAGTACAGTGCCCAAAACTGGATGCAGTACTCCCCCTCTACGCAGCATTGGTCAGACTGTAGTTGGAGTATCACCTGCTTGGATCTATTTGTCATGCATCAGCTTTGCTGATGATTTTGTCACACTGACGAATCATGTTCATCTTGGAATCCATTATGACTCCAAGATCCCTTTCCGCCTCTGTGCTGCTGAGAGGGTCACTTCCCAGCCAGTAGGTATGCTGGATATTTTTATGCCCTAGGTACAGCGCTCTGCACTAGTCCTTGTTGTACTGCATCCTGTTGTGTACTGCTCATTTTTCTAGCCTGTCCAGGTCTGCCTGCAATTGTTCCCTACCCTCCAGAGTGTGCACTTCACCCCATAATTTAGTATTGTGGCAGGGAAACCGGGGGGGGGGGATTCCCAGATCTACGATTGCTAGTCCTTTGCATGTCCTTGTTTGTTTGGCTCCTGGGAGTGGCCCGAGTAGGTCTACTCCCAGGAGTAGACCTGTGCACTGTTTCCTATCGCCGTTGTCCTGTGAATCGTGTTACAAGAATCTTAATGTCTGAGGATGGTTTGCTCATTGACTTGGCCGGGTTTACCATCCATCCTTGATTGCTCAGGTGGTCCTTTAGGTCCGTGGTGGCGTGGACTGCGGCGCCATCATGCCCTATAATAATAATGTCATCGACATAGGCCCAGATGCAAACGTCTGTGGCCTCCGGGCGGGGACGAATAAAACTGTCGATTGTCCCATTCATTGCTGTGGCTGCCAATGCCGGTGCGTTGTGGTAGCCTTGTGAGCAAACCTTGCAGGAAAACGTTTGTCCACCTACGCACATGTTAAGGATCCCATGCGGATCATGCATAGGGATTGAATAAAACATGTCCTTTAGGTCTAGTGTGGTGGCAAACCATTCTCCGCTCCTCTGCATCTCGGTTATACCATTGAGGATGTCCGAGATGGTTTGTGCAGCAGGCATTTGGAGCGGTTTACAACGATGATTTGCTTTCCGGTAGTCCACCACTAGACGAGCTTCCGTTGGTTTTCTTAGTTTCGGAATGCCCCATCCAGCCGAAAGGTAGATGGAGGATTTCATGGGCTGGATACATCCTTGTTTGCACAAGTCAGCCAAAAGACTTCATATCTGAGGCTGTAAGTTGGTGCGCATCGGGATTGACTGGTACCGCCAGGGTGCAGGGTTTACTAGCACTGGTTGGTGTTTTTCACCTGGTGTCACAGTCAATGGGAGTGCTAGGTATATGGCGTTCTTTAAGGCCAACGCCTTAATTGCGGGGATAACCCAAGATGTTTATGTCCCCTAAGACTCCATACAGGGCCTTTTGTTGATCCAAAACTAGACTACGGATGCGTATGTTGTGGCATTCAGCCCTTGTACAAAAATTACTCTGGATGTCTTGACATGGGGTGTTTCAGGTCTCAAGACATTTACTTGGGCTCCCGTGTCTAACAAAAAGTGTGTAGGGTTGGGGGTAGAATCTACAGTTGCGCTCACATTGTAAGTTGCATACGGGTGTTCGTCATTGATGAGTCGGCCATTGTTGCCTGTATCAACGGCTGCTATTCTTCTTTTTTTTGTTGTCTGGTTTCTGCCCCTCAGGCTTAAAGCCTAAGTTCTGCACCAGCCTCCTTTGTCCCTCATCTCCTAACCTGCATAGGTGAATACTTGTCAGGCCGCTTCTGTTCAGCAGAAACCCGAACATGGCACGTTCCTCAGGTGTGCAGTCTGGTGGTTGTCCATGCGGCGAGCGATCAGATTGAGGTTTTTCAGGTGGTGCTCTCCACGCTCCGACTGCTTGCACTGTCACTGGCGGGGTGAACATAGATTCCATTTTCTGTGCTGTGGTAAGTTTCCCTAGGCTACTTAAGACGTACTCTATTGGTCCCTCTGCCAGTGGGTGCAACAACAAACGGAACATGGGTGTATTCATGCCTCCGTAGATTTGAACACAGGCCTCCACTACTGATGCGGACACAGGGACCTTACCAGGATTGTTGCACCAGCGATGCGGCCAAACGCTGTTCGCCTGGTTTGGAGTCAGGGCTAATGAATAACATCCCGTGTCCCGGGTTAAGTAACTGTCTCCCTCTATTGCATACAAAAACTGTGTGGGCGATGAATCACCGGTTGGATCCGTGTGCCAAGCATGGGCTCGGTTCAGCAGTGCTGGGACTACAGCAGCACACAGAGGGATTGGCCAAACCGTGTTGTGCAGTATTTGAGTCGTGTTGCTACACGCTCCTCCGCTCCATGCGGGTTGGCGCATTAAGGTGGTACACTCCTCAGGGTCTACTAAATCTGTCCCGTGTTCTAATATTAATCTTCCCAACCACATTACTAGTATTTCACCTGGATTCAATCGGATATCTCTTGCCAATTCTTGGAGTTCCCCCCGGTGCGCGTGCGGAGGGTAGTGAGGGTGCGGGTCCCTGCGCAATCAGTGACTGTTTTCACTAAGGCTACGGGGTTTGCATGCAGGATGGGTGCATCTGCGTCAGCGGGGAGAGCGGAACATAACTCTGGTGGGGTATCATATGAGGGTGGTTCCTCAGGCAGGGCCGACGGGGTTTCGCTAGCATCAGAACTACCTCCCCAAGGCTTTCCAGCCACTCCCCCTTCTTCTCCTGCAACTCCATCTTTAAGTGGTGGCTTGGGCTGTAAGGTACTCCGCTGCGTGGTCGCCTTAGTCAGCGCACCTATTATGCTAGCTTGGTTTGCCGCTTGTCGCAATAGGGTGGTCACCGAAAGAAACAGGACATTAATCATCTTTCCCTTATTCCACTTTTGCCCCGTCCACCCTGTGGTGTCCTGCCCATCGGCCTCGAGACCTTCACGGAGTGTCGTTAGGATTTTGTTTTCAGCACTCCCGGGCTCAAGATTGGGGCATCTAAATTTATCGGGGGGGATTTCGCAGCCGCTCCCCTCCCTTCAGGTACTGGACGCACCTGTCGTACTCCTTCATGGAGGTATGATCATCTGTACACTTGGGCTTCACACGGCTAAGCAATGCCTCTGATTTTGTGTTGGGCAGATGGTAAAGAACCACAGGGTAGAAAGAAGTCATCCCAGAGCTGTGGGGCTGAGGCCAGGCACAACCCATTCTTTAAGCGGCTTCTCGCTGTTCTCAGTTGGGCGAATGGAGACGTAGCCCCCCCATCTTTCTGCCTTGCCCACCTTGGTGATACGCCACGTGGGCCCGCAGAGTATCAGTGTCGGGGGTCGGTGATGGTTCCCCCACAGGCAGTACTTGACTAGCTCGTCAAGATCTCCTTTGTTCCCCCTTTGCCCTGAGGATCCTGTTTGTGACCCCATGTGGCAGGGAAATGGGGGGGGGGTGATTAACCCCTAGATCCGAACAGGCTGGGGACGAAAGAGTTATGGAACCTTGTTTCCTTTTTCTTCTATTTCTTCCTGTTCAAGAAAAATCTGAAAAGACAATGTAACAAATAAATGCTTTACTCACACTGTTGAAGTACAACACCGCATCGGCACCTTCCGTAAAAGTTGCACCAGGTAGCACATAAATGCTCTATTCGCACTTCTGTGCCGGCAGTTCCCCTTTACAACAACTTCAAAACGGGGGACTCGAGAGCTCTCCACACATCTGAATGATGTATTAAGCCGCGATGGGAGCATCTGGGGGGAAAGGAATACCATGGACGCAGGACCTCCAGTGAGGGTGATCAAGCCTCTCCGATGTTGTGTGGGCCCCGCCTTCTTTTTTGTGGGCTTTGCTTCTTATACTGCCCCAATAGCCAATAGGATTAGGACCTTTTTGGCGCGCTGAGCGGATTGCATAAGCTGGGGATTCTGCTGCATGCACTGACCGTGTGGCTATTAGGCTGCGCCTGCTGCTTCCCCCACGCCGTGAGCATAACTTGCTCTCATGTCTGGTGTTTGGTCACCTTTTCTTTACCACAAGTATCATCTGCAAACTTGGATAGAGTCCACTTCACACCCACATCCAAGTCACTGATGAAGATATTGAAGAGTACAAGTCCAAGAATCGAATACTGTGGGACCCCGCTACACACGTTGTTCCAGGTCGATACCAACCCATCTGCTAATAATCTCTGGGTGTGACTGCTAAGCCAACTTGTCACCTGCTGGAGCATGTAAACATCTTTTTAAAAGCCTCTCTATTTATGAGAATGGGAAAAGATACTGTATCGTCTTGATGCATGATGCAACAGCTCTCTGTTGTTTGTCAGGATTCACAGTGTTATGTGGATTAGAAAGAAGATATGCTTTAGTCTGTGATTATAGGGTATATGAGATCTGACAGGAAGCCCATACTGAAGAAGAAAGCTTGATGTTGCTTTTTCTTGTTTGTTGCAAATAAGCCCATTGATAAGTATCTCTGCTTGTAGAGCTTCTTTCGTACTCAGTGTTTGATTGGTCGTGCATAGTTGATTGAGAAGTGTCTATTGAGATGACCTGCTTGTGAAATAATGAATATATGGAAGATATGTGGGGCAGTGCTGTGTGATGGTGAAAACAAACAGTTGAGAGGTGAATGGCTTCCTGACAGGCAGTGATCATATAGCTCCTTGTCCCACATAATGCATTAGTGTGGTGTTGTCTGTCAGCATGTACTTCCCCTCATATAGAGGCTACCACTCCTGAGTGGATGTGTGACTCAGTAGACAGCCACGAGTCAGAGACATAGACGTATTTATTGAACACTTAAAGGTTGAACACTTAAAGGTTTTCCTAGTAATAAAGCAAGGAGAGAATTTCTTGCAGCCGTGTATCCAAAATGTCCACATATTTTTGCTTGATAGTGATTTCATGGAGTGCTCCAAAAGAAGTAAGTTGGGTGGATATCACTAGCACTCAAACAGTGTTGGTCAGGGAAATGGAAAATGTATCTTAATTGCTTATACCTGAGGGACAAAAGAATCAGAGGCAGCCAGATCTTAAATGCCAGAAATTCAGCTTGTGTCATACCACCTTAAGTTTTGACACAGAGGGGAAAGGCGTCTATATTAACTAGAATAAGAAAAATGGTAGAAATGCCATTTTGTGAAGGATTTCAATTTATTTTTTTAAGGATGTAAATACAACACTAAAGCTTTGAACTTTCCTGCAGTGGAAAGTCTTGGAAAAAATTGTTTGGGATTATACAACATTCTGATAACAACAAACAATTGTGTCTGACCCTTGTATTTTATAATATTTAACAGTACTGCATTCATATTTTTAAAGAAAGATAGATACCAAATGGAAGAATGAAACGTTTCCTTCCTGCATATTGTTTAATTTGTCTTTTTCATCCAAAATAAAGTTTTCTGTGAATTTAACAGCATTTTTCAAAGGGCTTCTGATTTCAGTGGAACTGCGATGGACTTATAAATACTTCAATATCTTTTTCTGATCATGTACTTCTATGTATGGAAAAAATAGTGAAAATGTTTGTTCTATTATTAAAGCAAATGGCAAGCTAGAAATCAAATCATTACTAACAGGAAGTGTAACTGAGTCACAGTAAAAGAGAGAGATGCTGCAAGCGTTCTGACTCACTATCATAAGAAGGGTTTGGATTCCATTATCTACTCTTTTCTGCTCTACTCCTCCTCTCCAATTCTGTGTCAGTAAAGGATGGTTTAGTTGCACCAGTATATTGCTGGTGGGACAAAGGTACCTAAGATTTAGGTGCAGTTACAATGGATGCTATTGGCTAGAATCCAGTGTCATGTAGCAAGGTTCAGGCAAGCTGAGAATAGGATCCATTTCTTGTCTTTCATTATGAATTATTGCTTGAGCTGGAATTGTCTCAATTTATAATGTAGGGAGGTTCTCATTTCCAGGAGATTCCCATCAACTTTGGAATCGTTCTTCAGTCCAGAGTAGCACAAGTTTTATTTTATGTATTTATTTATTTTACAACATGTTGCAGAGTACTTCTTAGACCTTTTGGAAGGACTGGACTGCATTAGAAGAGATTGGGTTTTGGAATTAAGATCTACGGGTAGAGTATATTCTATAATACTGGTTATAGTTAGGGCTGCATGAAATGCCTGTGTTTCATTTCGGTTTTGTATTTGGCATTTCAAACAGACAGCGATTCATTTTGGCATTTCGAATTGCTGTTTTGTTTCAGCCGAAACTGTTTTGAGTTTTTATTTTGTTTTCGCTCTGTTTTGGTGTTTTAGCTGTAGGCTATAATGCGGAATGACTGAAATGCCTATAACTTTCTCATTTCTTGCCTGATTTGATAAAAACAGCAGGAATGGTAGCCCCTGCTGAGGCCATGAAGCCTGCCAAGTTTCAAGGAGATGCGTGCAGAGGTTTCTGGGAAACTGCACTTTGTCACGGAGCAGGGTTTCTAGAGGTGGCCATGATACCCATAGGGACCTGTGACTGTGCCAGCTCTGCTCTGTGGGCACCACCTCTTCTTACCTGCTGCCACATCTTGCTGGAAAAGATAATTAGGGAGGCTGCCCTTGAGCTTCAGCTCAGTCACAGTCCTAATGGATCCCACTGAACCCTGTAGGTTCTTGGACCCCTTGCTTGGATCCACTCTAAGTAGGTGCCTCAAGGGGACACCTTAAGCCTTATGGGCTAGATATGTGGCTCCAACCATCCCTTACTGCACCCCATGCCTCATAGACAGATGTCAATATTGTCCCTGTAATGAGGTCTTGGTCTCACTCTACCTTCTATTGTTGCTGGGCTCTCTATGCGCCTGATGCTGTGCTATAACTGGTGCTGGGTCCTCTACACAACACAGTAGTGTGCTCCAGTGGGGTCTCCTCCTCCCCTCAGCTCAGTCCATCACTTTAAATAACAACAGGTAAGCAGCAGAGTAGCATTAGCATCTCAGGGAGCCAAACTGTCACAAAGCCTTTCTTTCCTTTCCTGCAGAAGCTTCTTCTCCAGCAGCTGCCAGAGAACTCTCCCTGCCAACCCCAGCCCTGGGGCTTAGATGTCCCCAGGGCCCTGCCTCCTTCCAGTCAGCTAACCAGGGACAGGTAGTAGGTTATAGGCATGTTGGTCTAGGAACATGGCAGACAAGGTTCTTTGGGTAAATCTGATATCTTTTAGTAGATCAACTGAATAGTTGGATAGATATATCTTAGCAAGCTTTTGGGGTAAAAACCCTTTGTCAGGCTGAGGAAGCACCTGCAGTTGTTGTGTGTGCTCTTCCTTGATGGAAGGAGTAGTAAAGAAGCCAGAGGCTGGCATGCAGTGTAGGCAAAAAGCCAGTCAGTGGAAATGGAAATGGAGGAGTCAGGGGGTGAGAGACAAGCTGGGGTTGGGGGAAAGGGAGATGTAGCAGGTAAAAGTGGAGAGGTACCTGAGGAGTCAGATGTCCAGCAGGTTGTAGCGTGTCAGAATTCCAATGTCTATATTGAATCCATGAGTTTCTGTACCTAGGAGGTTGATGAAGAGCAGTTCATAGGCTTATCTATTAAAAGCGGTCTGTAAATTCAAGCAAGCACTGAACCTTGCTAACCTCTTCACCAGAAGCCAACTTTCTACAGCCCAAAACACACTGAATGAATCCGGACCATGCCATAACAAGACATGCAAAACCTGCCAACAGTATCACCAGTATGGAGATTTCTTCACAATACATATCTCTGTCAGGGCACCAAATGCCCTGATGGAAAATACGTAGGAAACACCAAACAACAACTGAACACCAGAATGAGCATACACTGAAAATAGATCAAAGATGAGAACACCCAACTACTGTTTCCAGTCTCTCAGGTTTGATCCTCAAAGGGAATTTACAAACCACTTTTCATGGACAAGCCTTTTTAGATCCCTCCCCCCAGAACACTGGGATTAGAAGGGACTTTATGGCCAGTTGGCAGACAGTGGCCAGCTACAGATGTCAGTCTGCTCTCCCCCCTCCCTCTCCTTACTTTCTCTTTTCTTGCAAGCCCAGCTTTGAAACACCTTTGAAACATCTTTGAACTGTTTCATCTTGTTTTGTTTCATTTTGAACGTTTTGACATGTCTCCTGTTTCATTCAGATTCAGAGTTTCAAATGTCAAAATGCTCGAAACACCACTGAAATGAAAGGGCGGTTGAAATATTTTGCGCAGCCCTGGTTATATGTTTTGTTGGTCTGGGGGCTGGGTGTTGAGAGAACTGCTGGAGTCAAATTAATGCCATTAACTGAATTTCCCCCCCCCCCCCAATATAGTCAGGCTATTTAGAGCTAGAGATGAGCTCTTGACAATATTTGTGTAAATTAAGTTTTAAAAAGAAAGATGAAGTATAGATGGTTCTTTATAGGAGAATTATTAGCTGAAGGTGCACTGTGATTATATTCCTATTACAGAACTACGGTCACTTTTTCTTGTTTAAAACAGAAATGCTGGCTTGGGTGTCTGTTCAATGACTTGTAGATTTGGTGGTATTTTAGCTCCACTTGTGCCTTCAATGGTAAGTTAACTTTTTGTTTTACTGTTGTTAATTACTGATATTGTTTCTGTAGATAAATATTTTTCAAGGGAAGTTTGTTATCTCTATGTATGTATTTTTATGCCCAGTTTACCTATATCGATGCAATCAAATCCCGGAGTTAACTAATGATTTTTTTAAAATTTATAAGTTCATTCTTTTGGAAAAGAAGCAGATTAGCTTGGTAACTTGTGTGCATGTAATTCGCATTGACGTCAAATGTAAAGTGAAGAATACGAATTGCAGATTCTGATTTTTTTTTTTTTTTTTTTTAATATAGTTTATTTGAAAGATACAGGCAGTCCTCAGACTTACGACACAATTGGTTCTTGAGAACTGTCTTAAGTTGAAATGTTGTAACTCGGAACCAATTTTCTCATAAGAAACAATATTATAAATAGGGGATTGGTTCCTGAACCAAGTCCTAGTACCCTATTTTCACTAAAAATACCCCAGAATTTTGTACTTGATCAATTATAGATGAGTGTAACAGGAGGAGTGTCCTTGGATTGCTGTGCTCTCCCCTAGTTACCCTCTGTACCGTGCCAAGCTTCCTAAAAGCACCTTCAAATCTCGCCCACCATGACTTTGATGTAGTATGTTTTATTGGGAGGCCACCTTTCGTCCTCTTGGCCACGATTCTCCTGCTGTCACTACTCCCGTTTCTAGAATGGGTGTTCTGTGCAACCCAGTCTTAAGGGCTATGCGTGGCTCCAACCACCCCTGTGTCACGCCCCAAGCCTCGCAGATGGAATGGACGATATTTGGTCTCTGGTCTCGTACAATCTCTTGGGCTGTCCGCAGCCCTGTCTCTCAATGGTGCCTCACTGTGCATTTGGGCTCACTGCAGCCCTATCTGTCTCTCAGCGGCACCCCACTGGGCGTTTGGGCTCTCTGCAGCTCTGTCTGTCTCTCAACAGCGACCCACTGGGTGTTCAGGTTCCACACCACCTTTTTTCATTTTGCCTTACTAGGCGCTCAGGGTCGGCACACTCCCACTGCTGCTCTTTCAGGCTTACATTGGTCATTGTTCCCCTGTTCTGGGGCCTCTCACAGTGCTGCCCCCTCTCTGGGGCTGTGGTCCCCACACTACCGTGAATCCCCTTATGAGGCCTCCTCCATCCCCTTATAGCCTTACCCAAACTGCCGGTCACAAACAGCAAACACAAAGCATAAGCTCCTAGGCTATAACATAAATCTCAGACCTCTGGCTCCAATATTCTTCCCGCCACGCCAGGAGTGCTCCATCTCTCACCATCTTAAGCCGCTTGTGTATTCAAGGTTCTCATTACTCTCTCTGGGAGAGCTCCTTCTCCCTTAGGTGCCAGCAGGGAACCTGGCCTCCAGCCTGTGATTAATATAGGAGCCAGGCCCTGCCTCTTCTGGTCAGCTGACTAGGCAGGTGTGGGTCACTAGTTAGCTCTGGTTAACCCAGCAACCAGCACCTGCGTGGTTTTTCCAGCTCTCCAAGTAGCAGGCACCTTAGTGCCCTGCTATAATGAGTAATATAGCTACATTAATGTATTTATATTGTAAATAGCAATCATATTGATTTGGAAGGAATTCTTTGAGGTGATTTTGCTGCACTTTTTGAAGGGTCCTTGGCTGGAGTCTTCTCAGGAGTATTGGCTGCAGGTTTTTCTAGAGTCTGTCTGCTTTCTTAAAGAAAGTGTTCAAGGAAGTTTGGACAGATGTTCTCCAGGGAGATGAGCGATGCAGTGAACTTGTTTGCTGGTCTGTTGTCACATTGGATCAAGCGTTAAGTCAAAGCTGACATCATAAAGTTGAAACAGGGTGTCAATTTATAAATGTTGTAAGTGCTAAATATTGTACTCGAAACGTTGTAAATCAAGGACTGCCTGTATGTGAAGTGATCAAATACTGCTGCAATAGCTTAGGATATAGTGGCTGTGTCAATACGAGACGCTGACTGCATAGCTGTTACTGTGCAGTCATTTAATACTTATGTATTACATAAGTATTATGTACATTAATACATTAATACTTATGCAAACACAAGTACTAAGTGACTTTGCTGTAAGCAGTGTTACTGTGCAGTAGCGTCCCTGAATGGCTTTTTGGTGGCACTATCTGTGCAGTAGCAGTTATAATAAATAACATTATTATGCAGAAGCCTTGCATCATGCTTTGTGACGTGAAGCTGCTGTGCAGTAGTAACAAGCTACTGTGCAGTGTCTTGTGTACATGTGGCCACTGGAGCATGAATTAATTTTATATATTTATTTCTGATTTTTCCATTTCAGAAATCTCTTAATCCATCGGTGCCATTTGTAGTTTTTGGAATCAGTGGATTATCAGCAGGATTCTTGACTCTTCTTCTTCCAGAAACTCTAAACAAGCCAATTGCAGAGAGCATTGAAGACCTGCAGATGCCCAAATACCAATCTCTAGAAAACAAAAAGGCAGAGTAAAAGCATTTTAATGTAGCTTTTTATTAATTTACATGCATCTGCTGGTCACAGTATGGTAACATTTTCCAAATTATTCAATCTGTGCATTATATCTTAAAAATGTTGGTTCTCTTGTTCCATAATGCCCTGACTGTGTTTAAGACTTTTTAAACTTTAAAACTTTTAAAACTTTTTTAAAAAAAGCCTATTTCACACTTAGAGAAGAAATCTTTTCAAGAAATGATTATATAGTCATTTTCATCTATACATAAAATATAGCTAAACCCATGCCATGTTTTTGGTTCAACTGAAGCAAAATGTTTAAAAGCAACCTGAAGTAATCATAAATTATTAATTTTACATATACCTTGTACATCTGCATTTATTCAGTTAACCTTCACATGTGTTGCATTGTTTCTTTTTTTGTCTTGTTAGGTCACAGATTGGAACATAACATTAAAAACAATGCATGACATTTGGGGAAATGTTGATCCCTCATTTATTATTCTGTTGTTAGAAGCTCTTTGGAACATTTTCTTGTTGTAGATGTACATCAAATGAAGCTTTTGAAACTGATAACATAGTTTTTAGCTGATTAAGATGGTCAATAATGATAGATTTCAGATTATATAGCTACTGTTGTTTAAAAGGAAATGCTATAGTTTAAATTTTTAGTTTAATTCTGTTATTGCAGCTGAAAAGTACAAATGTTTCTTTCAAATCTATAGTTTGCATAAAGAATCTTCAAAGTATAAGCAAAGTATTAATGTATCTTTGTGGTACTGTAGAAAGAAAAAATCCTTAAAACTCCCATGTGTTTAAAACTTCATTGTGAAAAATATAATTATACTTGGCTCATGATTCATGCAGCATGCTCAATAAGTTTGGATTGATTTGGTAGATTAACAGAATTTCTAGCAATAACAATAACTTATTAGCTATATAGAAATACCTCAGAGGTAAGCACATACAAAGTTTCCTGACACATTAACATATTATTATAAATTGCTTTTGTTGTTAAATATTATACTTAAAGATGTATAAGCGTTAGTTAAATTAAGCTTTATGTCTAATAGTCTAATACCTAATAATTTGCTGTTCAGACAAAATGAAAAAAACTGAAGTGCACAGATTCCTTTTCCTGCATCTGTTCTTTTCATTTCATTTTTTAATTAAATCTGTGAAGTAAATGTATACAGCACTCCATTCTACCTTTGACATTAGTTTATGAAACTGGATAGAAAAAGTAATACATGTGAAAGTATTTTAATATTTTATTTCTTATCTATTTCACAGGTAACTCAATTTGAAGAGAACACTTAAACTTTCAGAAAACATTTCTGTAGTGAAAAATCCAACATCTTTTGGATTTTTTTTGGAAAGATACTTTTACAATTAGTGTGGAACCATTGTGAGATACTACAGTGGAGAACATACCTTATGCCAAGGAATATAAAGTAAAATAACGTTGCCAGTATTTTAAACAATTCATTTTTATATCAAGGTAAACTGAGAAGATGGAAAAACAGTTGGACAAAAAATGTGAAAAAGAAATAGCAAATCTATGCATTGAATCTATGCATTGATTTAAGGACTCTATAAGCTACACTTTGGATATGGAATATATAGTTTTTGAACTGATGGAATATTTTACTCTATTGTTTTGATATATCTTACTCCATTTGTAAGATATAATTGTCAGATGCAAACTAAACTATAATGGTGAATGGAAATGGCATATATATGTGTGTGTGAGTGTGTGTGTGTGTGTGTGTGTGTGTATAATTATATATATAAAACTTACAGAATAGGTTGCAGGGCAGCCTTATATATTTAGGCATGCTGTAATTGTTAAAAATAATTACACCATGTATATCAGTCTCCTTAACTCCTTTTTATTTTTAAACTACATAATACCTCACAGTATATTTCAAAGCAAGAAGACCAATGGTTTTTAAAGTTTGTTTTTCTAAGTATAATGTGAGCAACAAGAGAACCTTGGTCAAATTGATCAAGGCGTTTCAGAGGGAAGTAAAAGAACTATAATGCTGGATATGTTTTTTCTAGATCCATTTAAATAGCCCAGAAATGTAAAGTTAAAAATGACCATACTGGAAAGAATAGCACAGTGTTTTGTTTGTTTTTTGAAGAAAAGAGTTATATTTCAGTACATGACTACCAAACATTTAGTCAAAAATTTATTTAGAGGATTAATTAAGCTAGCAGCAAATGCTGACCTTAGGTATAGCAGCAAAACTAGGAACAAGACTATCAAACTGTATATATTTATAAACAGCATTATTGTTTCCAGTAGGACTTGGAAATATCTGTGGCAGAAATATAAGAATTTAGTCAATAATATGTGCAATTTGGAGTAGGTATGTTATAGATGTTATGTTTACTTGATTCCCAAAACATTTGTGTAATTAAAAAGAAAATTTTGTAACAAATGTTCCTTTGCAGGTATATCTGCCCATGCTGTTATAAGGCTATTTCCAATGTTTGGACTCTGGTCCTTTATTTACTGTACTTGGTAGGGAAAGCCATTGCATTTTGACATCAGTTCTATAAGTAGACTACAGTGCTACAAATCATAACATATGGACTAACTGCTATGCCTTAATGTAACCTCACTGAAGATAATGGGACTCTAAATGGACACAGTATGTGTGCATTATAAATTTCATGTGCATTATAAATTGTACAATTAATTCCTTAAACTGTTAAAAGGTAAAACGCAGAGAAAGTTGTGTTTTTAGATTACATAAGCATAATTAATCTGTAGTAAAGCAAAGCATAGAATAAAGTGCAAGCATTTTTTTTTCCTGAGGCTTTTTTGTATTTGTAAATAGAGGCTGCCAACAGTATGTCTTCCTACCAGGGGAAATTTTTGAGAAATTTCTCCCACCAGAAACTGTTCTGGGAGGTGGGGAGCATTACAGGCATTTAGCCAGCAACTGTCTTCTCTCCCTTGCTCTCCACACCTTCCCCAGCCCAGTGATCAGTCTGGGGAGTGTATGAGGAGCAGGTTGTTTCAATCCTTCTGGCTCCAGGAGGACTTTGCACGTACCATGTTGAGAGAGTTTTTCTCCCATGCGGCACTTCAATGCTGGCTACCATAGTTCTCCTGGGGCAGTTCCTGGTCTGGGGAAGTGGTGGGGCTGGTCTGGGGAAGTGGTGCATTGGCCTGTTTCTCCCCTCCCTTCCCAGACTAGTCCAGGAGGGGAGGAGAGCAGTGGTGTAGAGCCCCCAGACTAGAAGGAGAGTAAACAAGCATTTTTTCTTGAAAGAGAAACTTTCTTGCAAGGTAGATCTTCCAGGTTACTTTTGGAATATCTTTCCCCAGAAGGGGCAAGCTTCCTCTCAGAAATTGAGTGAGCACTTGTATACTTCTTGTTTCTGTTGGGAGAAAAGCAGTTCTCTTTGTAGATATGTAGCTCCTGTGTGTGGCCATAGTTTGGTGGTTTACTCCCTGCTTGTAGCATTTATAACCACAATGAATAGGTATATGTCTTCAAAGGACAATTAGATCAGCAGAGAAATAGTGAAGATGAACACTTATTACTGTTGACTTAACAGTATGATAGAATACATATTCTATCATAAAAATTAAATTAAAAAAACCCAACTACCTAGAGGTAGAAGTAAGACATTGAAACAGGGTCCCCCTGAAGACATCATTGGTACAGTTAAAAGTCTGTATCCTTCTTCTGCCAGATATTTAATGTAGCAATCTAACAAATGTTTCCCCCCCTTTCTTTTGTACCAGATTCTGCAGGAAGCAGGAAATAATCTTTATTTTATATGCATTTATCTCATAGTTATTTTTTATATTGAATGTATCTTGCTCAGTATCTACTAAGTGTTTTGTATATTTGACAGTTTGATGATCACAAAGGCCTTTTGTTTTATATGCTTGCCTCTGTTGTAAGGAATAAAATTAATGGTTCCCTGCATAAGATTGTGGTGTTCTCTGACTGTGGCTTCTTTCTGAGTCACATACCACAGCTTCACGCTTACCATGATTTGCTCTTATCTGCTTTATTATCTTGCTGTGTTTTCTATAAGTAGATAACAGAAGTTTATTTTTTAAATTTATCTTTTTAATTTTAGCCATTCCAATGGAGAGATCAGATGCAATTTTGTCATTTTCTGATGACCAAATATAATTACTAATGTGTCCTGCAGGAGCCTAAATCTGGCAAATCAACTACTTCACTAACTTAAGCTTATTGTGACAGGTCAGAAAGAGCACTATTTTGATTAAATGTATTCTAGTTTTGTTTTTGTTTTTCTTTGGAGTAGATCTGCTTCTCTCTAAGCAGTAATTTCAGATTGTGGCTTCAGAAAAGGTTATTTTGAACTGTTTTTCTCTTATTTTTAGTGAAATATAGATTGTTTGGAAATGCCCTGAAAAATTATTTACTGGCTGTGAAACTCTTCTCTATCACTTTTACCTTTGTGATACCCTGTTTTCAGTTGCTTGTATCTTCATCAAAGTTTTAGGGTTAACATTTTCTATACCATGTTTCTATTTTGGGCTGGTTTTAGCAGGCCCAACACCCTGCTTATAGGCAGAGGTGATGTGTTGGTGGGGGTGGGGAGGCAGCAGCGTGATGATGGCGGCAGTGCAATTTCTACACTGATGGCAGGGCATGGGGCTGCAGCCCAGCTGGAGCCAGTGTCCAGCAGAAGCAGGGGTGATGGCAGTGTGGAATTGTGCCCCCCTCACTGTCAACACTTGTGCATTGTCTATGCCTATAGTTATGCATTTCCTAGTTAACTGACAATCAAATCAAGCGGAAATTTCTAGGTGACAGCTTGGAAGTGCAGTTTGGCTAGAGAGAGCTTATTGGTGCATTGGAGTGAGGAGTTCCTCCTTTAATTATTCTTGGTCTCACAAGATATGGGGGAGAAAAGGGGGTGGAAGGAAGGGGAAGAGGCAGGTGTGGCTAAGGGATTTCCAGCATTTGCCAGTGAAAGGGATTTCCTGCCCCAACGGCAGTAAGTGGTCCGGTTTTGTTTTTAAATGAAGAAAAGTACTTTTCCTTGTGGCTGGAGGAGGAGGTACATATGAAAGGCTGTAATTGTAAAAAAGGTCTGAAACACAGGGCTGCTGTTTAGGTGCTTAGTTTTACTATATAATTTGTCTTGGTCAGGATTACTGATCAGTAATGTTGTATGCCAGTGTGCCTGCTTGGTCTCATATAGACGTTCCCTTGCTGCCTTGGAGCATGTGCCCAGGGCTGACTGCAGCATTTGTTTCTGCGGTCATGGCAAGGGCTCGTGTTATCCCCAAGGGAAACCCCGAAAATTTCCTGCCATGACTTGGGTTTTCCTTTCAGTGGTGGGGCTTCCTCTTGTAGCCCCTCATGGGTCAGTTGCACTTCTTAGTGGGTATTCTTAGGGCTCCACCTTCCCTACACCCCAGCCATACGCCAGCCTTAAAGACAGCCACTTGATGGTTGGTTGGCTTGCCCTCTAGTGTTGCCTCCTGGACCTCCCTCGTCTGCTAGGTTCCTGATGGTCTCTCCCTGCCCTAGGTGTCTTTGGGACATTAGACCGTCCCTGCTGCACTGCTGCTTACAGTACTGCCCTGGCCCTTACTATTCCCTGAGCGTTGCCTGTGGCCCTGATCCTCACCTTAGGGCCCCTGGGAGATTATTCATGAAAGGAACAAAATAACAAAGAAAGAAAAGGGAAGTGTGGTCTTAGCCCATCCCCACTCACAACTCTGGCATCTGCAGCTCTGCAGTTCCTCAACACTGTCCTCCTCTCCCTAATTGCTCGTGGGCCCTTCCAAAGGGTTCTGACGTTGGGTCCTCTGGTGGCAGCTGGTGCAGTTCTTGGCCAGCTTGGGGAGTACTCCTGCAGCTTGCTCCCTACAGTGCCTTCCCAGCTTTTTCCCCGCTGCTGGCTTTTATTTGTGCCAGGCAGCGTTCTTGTGTGACGTCATCCACCTGTGCCACTTTTACCCAGAAATAAAAGTGACTGATGAACTGTGCGGGTGCCCCGTCCCGGCGTGGGTTGTCCATCTCTTCTCCTGAGAAAGGTAAGTTTGCCCTGTTTTCAGGGCTTTCCCTTTTCTTGTGGGAATGAGCTGTCTCTGCCCCAGGTCCTGCCATGGGAAGGGTCTCCTGTTCCCACATAGGATAATCGGCTAGTTGCCTCAGGTGTCTGTACATGAATGCATGGAACCTGGGAAACAAGCAGAATTGGAAGTCCTCGTACAATCAAGGAGCTTTGACATGACTGAAATAACAGAGACTTATTGGGATAGCTCATATGACGAGTACTGTCATGGATGGATACAAACTTTAGGAAGAACAGGTGGGAGACAGAGAAGCAGGAGGAGTTCTACTGTATGTAAAAGATGTATGTGATTGCTCAGAGCTCCAGTATGAAACTGGAGATAAGTCTATTGAAAGTATCTGGGTTAGGGTTAGAGCGGAAAGCAACAAGGGTGATGTCATATTGGGTGTCTGCTATAGACCACCAGACCAGGAGGATGAGATAAAAGGCTTTTTTCGAACAGCTGGCAGAACTTTCCCAATCATAGGCCCTGGTTCTCATGGGGCACCCTAACATCTGCTGGGAGGGCAGTACAGCAGGTCACAGGCAATTCAGGAAGTTTTTGGAGAGTACTGGGGACAACTTCCTGCTGCAAGAATTGGAGAGGCTAACTAGGAGCTGTGCCCTTCTTGACATGCTGCTCACAAACAGAGAAGAATTGGTGGAGATGTAGAAGTGGATGCCAACTTGGACAGCAATGATCATGAGATGATTGGGTTCAGGATCCTGATAAAGGAAAAAGAAAGAGCAGCAGAGTAAGGACCCTAGACTTCAGAAAAGCAGACTTTGACTCCCTCAGGGAATTGATAGACAGGATCCCCTGGGAGGCCAGTCAGAGAGGGAAAGGAGTCAAGGACAGCTGGTTGTATTTTACATAAGCCTTACTGAGGGTGGAGGTGTTGCCCTGAGGGGTCAGGCCAACACTCAGGATCTCAATATTGAGCTGTTAACTGTTAGGGCATGATGTACAATTACATGTGCACACAAAAAACAAGCACACATACACTCACTAGGTGCATACACCCTCACTAGGCATACGCACTTACACTAGCAACTCAGAAACACACACATCCAAAATAACCAGTCTAGGTTCATGCGCACATATCACCAGTTTAAGCCCATACACACTACACACACCGCATCTCAGTAACTTTCACTCCCAGCAGCTTTCACTCCTAAACTTCTACTTTCTTACCTTAACCTTTCCCCAGGTTTCCCAAGTACGCTAACCTCATACATACATACATACTCATTTCAACACCCAACTTAGGAACTCACCTGTGTGTATAATATACGGGGGGTGGGATGTCTGGGAATTAGTGAATACATATATACACACACAGATACCATAGTGTGGGTGTGGTATATGACTTAGTAATCCATGTATGGGTATTGGATGTGCAGGTGTTGGTGACCCATGTAAGTGTGACACGAGGGGAAAGAACCAAAAACCCAGGGTAAGAACCCAAAAACTGGGGCTCCGTTTCTGGGGGGACCCATTTAAGTGCGACACTGGGGGTAGGAACCACAAAACTGGGGCCCCGTTTCCCCAGGGATCCATTAAAGCGTGACACCAGGAGTAGGAACGAAAAAACCGGGTCCCTGTTTCGGGGGGGGGGAATCAAGAGCGACACCTAGGGTAGGACCCAGAAAACGGGGGTAGGAACCAAAAAACCGGGGCCCTGTTTCCGGGGGGACCAACTTAAGCATGACACAGCGGGTAGAAACCAAAATACGAGTAGGAACCAAAAAAAGGCCCTGCTCCTGGGGCAACCAATTTAAGCATGACACTGGGGGTAGGAACCAAAAAATGGGGGTAGGAACCAAAAAACGGGCCTGTTGCTGCGGGAACCCATATAAGCGTGAAACCAGGACTCAGAACCCCAAAACAGGGCTTGGAAAACCAATACAGGGGCTTGGAACCCCAAAACGGGGCTTGGAATCTCAATACTGGGACTCAGAAACCCAAAATGTGGCTCGCAAACCCCAAATGAGGGCTAGAACTGCAACACCGGTGCTCGGAACCCCATGACCAGGGCTCAGAAACCCAAAATGGGGCTTGGAAACCCCAAACGTGGGGCTCAGAACCCCAACATGAGGCTCAGAAACCCAAAACCGGGGTAGAACCCCAAAACCGGGGCTTGGAACCTGAAAATGGGGCTCGGAACCCCAAAACCAGGGCCAGAACCCCAAAAGGTGGACTAGAACCCCAAAATGCAGCTCGGAACACAAAAACCAGGTCTAGAATCCCAAAACAGGACTCGGAACCCTAAAACCAGGTCTAGAACCCCAAAATGGGGTCCAGAATTCCAAAACAGTGGCTCGAAACCCCAAAACTGGGTCTAGAACCCAAAAACAGTGCTCGGAACCCCAAAAACTGGGTTTATCACAGCAAAACAGGGCTCAGAACCACAAAACCAGGTCTAGAACCCCTAACGGGGTCTAGAACCCCTAAACAGGGCTTGGAACCCTAAAACTGGTCTAGAACCCAAAAAAGGGGTCTAGAACCCCCAAACAGGATCTAGAACTCCCAAACAGGGTTTGTAACTCCAAAATGGGTCTTGGAACCCCAAAACGGGGTCTAGATCCCCCAAACGGGTATAGAACCCCAAAACAGGGCTTGGAACGTCAAAAAAGGTCTTTGAACCCCCAAACTGGGTCTAGAACCCAAAAACAGGGCTCGGAACCCCCAAATCGAGTCTAGAATACAAAAACGAGGTATAGAACACCAAAACAGTGCTTTGGAACCCAAAAACCGGGTCTAGAACCCAAAGAGTGGTCTAGAAACAACCCAAACCAGGTCTAGAACCCCAAAATGTGGTCTAGAACCCCAAAACGGCTCGGAACCCCAAAAATGGGTCTAGAACCCCAAAATCGTGTCCAGAATCCCCAAACAAGGTATAGAACCCCAAAAGTGGGCTCGGAACCCGCAAAACCACAAAATCAGGCCTAGAACCATAAAATGGCATCTAGAACCCCAAAATTGTGTTGAGTCCCCAAAAAACAGTCTAGAACCACAAAAGTGGGCTCGGAACCCAAAAAAACAGGTCTAGAACCCCCAAACGGGGTCCAGAACCCCAAAATGGGATCTAGAAACTCAAAACCAGGTCCAGAACCCCCAAACGGAGTCTAGAACCCCAAAACAGGATCTAAAACCTCAAAATCAGGTCTAGAAACCCAAAACACTGACCTAGATCACCAAAATCGAGTCTAGCACTCGAAAACACTGATCTAGAACCCCAGAATCTAGTCTAGAACCCCAAAATATTGATCTAGAACCGCAGAATTGAGTAGAAACCCCCAAAATTGATCTAGAACCCAAGAATCGAGTCTAGAACCCCAAATCACTGAATTAGAACCCCGAAAATGAGTCTATAACACTAAAACACGGCTATAGAACCCCCAAAATTGAGTCTAGAACCCCAAAACACTGATCTAGAACCTGAAAATTGAGTCTAGAACCCCCCAAAATGATCTAGAACCCCAGAATCGAGCCCAGAAACTCAAAACACTGATTAAGGAACCTAAAATCGAGCCTAGAACCCAAAAACACTGATCTATAACTCCAGGACCAAGTCCCGAAACACAAAACATTGATTTAGAACCCCAAAATCGAGTCTGAAACCCCAAAACACTGATCTAGAACCCCAGAATCGAGTCTAAAACCCAAAACACTGATCTAGAACCCCAGAATTGATACTAGAACCGGAAAACACTGAACTAGAATCCCAGAATCGAGTCTAGAACCAGAAAACACGGATCTAGACCCCCCAAATTGAGCCTAGAACCTCACAACACTGATGAAGACCCCCAGAATAGAGCCCAGAACCCCAAAACATTGATCTAGAACCCCAAAATTGAGTCTAAAACACAGATCTAGAACCCTGGAATCGAGTCTAGAATCCCAAAACACTGATCTAGAACCGCAAAACACTAATCAAGAACCCCAGAATCAAGTCTAGAACCCCAAAACACTGAACTAGAATGCCAAAATCCAGTATACAACTCCAAAACACTGAACTAGACCCCAGAATTTAGTCTAGAACCCCAAAGCTCTGATCTAGAACTCCAAAATCGAGTCTAGGACCCCCAAAAATTGATGTAGAACATGGAAATCGAGTCTAGAACCGCAAAATGATCTAGAAACTCAATATTGAGACTAGAACGCCCCAACGCTGACCTAGAACCTCAGAATCGAGTCTAGCACCCCAAACACTGATCTAGAACCCCAGAATTGAGTCTAGAACCCCAAAACACTGATCTAGAACCCCAGAATTGAGCCTAGAACCCCATAACATGGATCTAGAAACCCAGAATCGCATCTAGAACCGCAAGGCACTGATCTAGAACCCCAAAATTGAGTATAGAATCCCATAGCACTGATCTATAACCAAAGAGTCTATATTAGAACCGCCAGACATTCTTCTAGGACCCCAGAATCGAGTCTAGAACCCCAAAATTGTGTAGAACCCCAATACACCGATCTAGAACCCCAAAACCCAGTGTAGAATCCCAAAACACTGATCTAGAACCCCAAAATCGAGTATAGAACCCCAAAACACTGATCTCGAACCACAAAATTGAGTTTAGAACCCCAAAACACTGATCTAGTAACCCAGTATTTGGGGGTTATAGACTCCATTCTGGGGTTCTAATCAGTTATTTGAGGTTCTAGACTCGATCCTGGAATTCTAGATCAATGTTTTGGGGTTCTGGCTCGATTCTGTTGTTCTAGATCAGTGTTTTGTGGTTCTAGACTCTATTTTGGGGCTCTAGGTCATTAATTTGTGGTTCTATACTCAATTTTGGGGTTCTTGATCAGTGTTATGGGGTTCTAGACTTGATTTTGGATGTCTAGATCAGTGTTTCTGGGTTCCAAACTCGATTTTGGGGTTCTAGATCACTGTTTTGGGGTTCTAGACCTGATACTGGGTATCTAGATCAGTGTTTTAGGGTTCCAGACTCACTCAATTCAGGGGTCTTAAATGAGTGTTTGGGGGTTCTTAACACTATTTTGGGTTCTAGATAATTGTTTTGGGATTCTAGACTCAATTTTGGGGTTCTAGATCAGTGCTTTGGGGCTCTAGACTCGATTCTGGGGGTCTAGATCAGTGTTCTTGGGTTCCAGACTGGGTTTTGGGCTTCCAGATAAATGTTTCAGGGTTCTAAACTCGATTTGGGGGTTCTAGATCAGTGTTTTAGGTACTACACTCGATTCTGGGGTTCTAGATCGGTGTTTTGGGGTTCTAGACTCGATTTTGGGAGGCTATATCTGTTTTCGGGTTCTAGACTTGATTTTGGGCTTCCAGATAAATATCTCGGGGTTCTAAACTCGATTTGGGGGTTCTAGATCAGTGTTTTATTTTTCTAGACTCTATTCTGGGGTACTAGATCAGTGTTTTGTGGTACTAGACTCAATTTTGGGGTTCTAAATCAGTGTTTTGCGTTCTAGACTCGATTCTGGGGTTCTAGATCTGCGTTGCAGGGTTCCAGACTTGATTCTGGGGTTCTAGTTCATTGTTTTGGAGTTCTAGACTCAATTTTGGGGTTCTAGATCAGTGTTCTGGGGTTTTAGACTCGATTCTGGGGTTTAAGATCAGTGTGTTGCAGTTCTAGACTCTATTTGGGGGTTCAAAATCATTATTTTGGGTTCTAGACTCAATATTGGGGTTCTAGATCAGTGTTTTGGTGTTCTAGACTCAATCTTTGGGCTCTAGATAAGTGTTTTGGGGTTCTAGACTGTTTTGGCAGGTCTGATCAGTGTGTTGGGGTTGTACACTCGATTTTTGGTTCTAGATCAGTGTTTTGGAGTTCTACACTTGACTATGGGGTTCCAGATAAGTGCTTTCGGGTTCTAGGCTCAATTTCGGGGTTCTGAATCATTTTGGTGTTCTAGACATTTTCGGGATTCTAGATCAGATTTTGGGGTTTCTAGACTTGATTCTGGGTTTCTAGATCAGTTGTCTGATGTTCTAGACTGGATTCTGGACTTCTAGATCAATGTTTTCATTTTGTGAACTCAATTCTGTTGTTCTAGATCAGTGTTTTGGGGTTCTAGACTCTATTTTGGTTTTCTAGATCATTATTTTGGGGTTCTAGGCTCGATTCTGGGGTTCCAGATCAATGTTTTGGGGTTCCAGACTCAATTCTGGGTTCTAGATCTGTGTTGTAGGGTTCCAGACTCGATTCTGGGGTTGTAGATCCGTGTTTTTGGGTTCTACACTCGATTCTGGGGTTCTAGTTCATTGTTTTGGAGTTCTAGGCTCGATTTTGGGGTTCTAGACTAGTGTTTTGGGGTTCTAGACTTGATTCTGGTATTCTAAATCAATGTGTTAGGGCTCTAAACTCTTGGTGTTCTGAATCAGTGTTTTGGGGTTCTAGACTCGATTCTGGGGTTCTAGTTCATTGTTTTGGAGTTCTAGGCTCGATTTTTGGGTTCTAGATCAGTGTTTTGAAGTTCTACACTTGACTGTGGGGTTCCAGATAAGTGTTTTCGGGTTCTAGACTCAATTTCGGGGTTATAGATCAGGTATTTGGGGTTTTAGACTCGATTCTGGGGTTGTGGTTCAGTTGTTTTAGGCTCTAGACTGGATTCTGGAATTCTAGATCAATTTTTTGTCTTTCTGGACTTGATTCTGTTGTTCTAGGTCAGTGTTTTGGGGTTCTGGACTCTATTTTGGGGTTCTGAATCTGTTTTGGGGTTCTAGACTCGATTTTGGGGTTCTAGATCTGTGTTTTGGGGTTCTAGACTCAATTTTGGGGTTGTAGATCAGTGTTTTAGGTTTCTAGACTCGATTCTGGGGATCTAGGTCAGTGTTTCGGGGTGCTAGGTTTTATTCTGGGGTTCTAGATCAGTGTTTTGGGGTTCTAAACTCGATTTTGGGGTTCTAGATCAGTGTTTTGTGGTTCTAAACTCAATGTTGGGGATCCAGATCAGTGTTTTCGGGTTCTAGACTGTATTCTGAGGTTCTAGATCATTGTTTTGGGGTTCTAGACTCTATTCTGGGAGTGTCTGATCAGTGGCATGGGGTTCTAGACTCGAGTTTGGGGTTCTAGATGTGTATTTTTGGGTTCTACACTCGATCCTGGGTTTCTTGATCAGTGTTTTTGGGTTCTAGGCTCATTTTCGGGATTCTAGATCAGTTGTTTGACATTCTAGACTTGATTCTGGATTTCTAGATGAATGTTTTCATTTTGTGAATTGGATTCTGTTGTTCTAGATCAGTGTTTTGTGGTTCTAGACTATCTTTTGGGGTTATGGATCAGTGTTTTGTGGTTGTAGACTCTATTTTGGTTTTCTAGATCATTATTTTGGGGTTCTAGACTCGATTCTGGGGTTCCAGATCATTGTTTTGGAGTTCTAGACTTGATTTTGGGGTTCTAGATCTGTGTTTTGGGGTTCTAGATACAATTCTGGGGCTCTAGATCAGTGTTATAGGTTCCTAGTCTCGATTCTGGGGATCTAGGTCATTGTTTCGGGGTTCTACACTCGATTCTGGGGATCTAGGTAATTGTTTCGGGGTTCTACACTTGATTCCGGGTTTCAAGATCAGTGTTTTGAGGTTCTAGACCCTATACTGGGGGGTCTTATCCGTGTGTTGGTGTACTACACTAGATGTTGGGGTTCTAGATCAGTGTTTTGGGGTTGTACACTAGATTGTGGGCTTCCTGATTGTTGCACCTCCGGAGCCTTAATTCCGACAGGCCCCAGGGCGAGAACGAACGGACTCTAGCTAATTTCTTTTTCCCGCACTAGGCTTTGATTTCCCCTTTTATTGGCTGCTAGACAGATCAGATAGCGCGAGATTGCCGAGATAAGGTTGAATGTGCTCACGTGGTCGTTGTTAGTAGCAGTTTATTGGTCCGTTTACAACCGACAGAGACAGATGACCAAAGGAATGTTACAACCGTCAGAGATTGATCACCGAGAGAAGGAGGGGGGATTCGGGGGTTTCCAGGTTCTGCTTTTTGGCTCTTTGCTATGGCTTAGCAAACAGCTTTTGGCAGAGAT
>JAGPOW010002673.1:15792809-15815831 GCA_030014935.1 Caiman crocodilus | reverse complement strand
AAACACTGATATAGAACCACAGAACCGATTCTAGAACCCCAAAACACTGATCCAGAACCCGAGAAATCAAGTCTAGAACCCCAAAACACTGACCTAGAATCCCCAAAATGATAACTAGAACTCCAAAATCTGACCTAGATCCTGATCTGAGATCTCAAGAAAGGCATCTACAACCCAAAAATTGAGCCTAGAACACCAGGAAAGGGATCTAAAACCCCAAATTCGAGTCTAGGATCCTAGGAAAAGAGTTGTAGCCAAGTGCCTCTTGGGACAGGATGAGCCCAGTCGGAGCAGCAGGGGGCTAAGCTTTACTTTCCTCCTACATAAGGGAGTCAGTCCAGAGTGGCACAAAGCTCCATCACCGCCTCTCCTGGCTGTTGCTGACCCGGGCCTGTCTGTCCCATCCAGAGCAGCATGCAGCTGAAGCTGGTTTCCCACATGCTGCTGGGGATGGGAGGAGGCTGGCCAGGTCAGCACCAGCCAGCAGAAGCAGTGGCAGAGCCCTGTGCCACTTGGGACTGACTGGTGCAGGGAGGGGGAAAATGCAGCTGAGCCTCTGCCACTCTGACTGGGCTCTTCCCATCCTGAGCGGCACATGGCTCTGCTGCCACTTCTGCTGGCTGGTGCAGACCTGGCCAGACTCCTTCCATCCCGAACAGCATGTGGGAAGCTGGCTTCAGTCGCGTGCTGCTCCAGATGGGATGGACCCAGTCAGGTCAGCACCGGCCAGGAAAAGCATCATGCAGCTGAAGCTGGCTTCTCACATGCTGCTGGGGATGGGAGGAGAAGACTTGTACTACTAAATTGACCTCAACAATCACTGAAGGTTTTACACCATCATGCCTTAGAGCAGAATTTCCACAAATAATATAGATAGGTGTAATTCTATAAATCAAATGGTTTGCAGACAACAATTTCATGTTATTGTTTTTTGAGACCATATGCACATGTAATTTAATCATAATGGCCTTCTGGGTGTATACTGTGTGTGTTAATAAACCAAGCATTCCTACAAGGAGAAAAATATGCCCCTTTTAGCAGACCTCCTTGAGCAAACAGCCTGTGCCTTACTGTGGGACCCTGCAGAAATGATGGCATGTCAGGAGAGTAATGTCATCTAATTTATGAACCATTAATATTTACTGAACAGCTGATCGCTGGCATTTTGAATATGGTAGCTGTAAAGCAGTTAATAAAAATGAGTGAAGGCTGTAAATTTACTAGGGCTGCACAAATAATTAATAATGAATAATTATTTGATTAATTTATTCTCTTGTTCTGTTGACAAATCTTCTGCTAGCAGCTGATGGTTTCGCTGGATTTATTTATTACTTAAAATGAATTGCTAAATAATTACTATTGATCATTCATCTCCTTTATTTCTGTTATTTCAGTGACACCCAGATATCCATGTTAAGGATGGAGACTCATTGTAGAGACACTGCACGAATGTATTCACAGATCCATCTACTTGAAGTTCCTGCCCAAAAGAGCTCCCGATATAAGGTCCTGATCCTGCAAAGACTTCAACTTTTCATGCTATGCGTGAAATCCAGACCTCACTGACATCTGTTGGAATTTGCCAGTGATACTGATGGGGACAGGACTTGGAGAACAATGGGTGTAGACAGAAGTGTAGTAACTGAGAATGCTTTGCAGGAAGTGTTCTGGATTAAAATGATCTCTTGGAACAAACAGAAGTTCACCATTGATTCCAGTGGGGAGGGCAATCTAGCTGCTGGAGTCCTCATGGGGGGACTCCAATATACCCATCCTACCATCCAGCAGGGGCTGAAAACCCCCCATACTGAACTCCCTCTTCTCCCTTTCCTTCCTCCCATTCAGAAAATGATGAATGGGGGGGGGGCACAAACAAAAGTTACAGAAAATGCTCTGTTTTGAAACTTCTTCATCTGAACACTCATTCAATAAGGGGTCAGATTTTCATCTGATCTGCCATTTTTTAAGCTGCCTGCAGACCTGCATGTGTGTTTGGCCATGGCTTTAATACCTATACATGTTCTTGCAGCATGGAGGCATAATACTTGCTGTGAAGGTTTTCTCTTTGAAAGTAGTCTGCAGTAAGTATTCAAGTATTCAAGATTCGCTATTTGGATAGTTTTCATTGCAACAGAGACAGTATAGTTATCCTCTTTGTTTCTGTTGGGATAAGCATTACTTTCAAGTTAAATCTGATGCTGATATATCTTCTTTCCCTAAATATCTTGCATAAATTACTTGGAATTGGCTGTTTTCAGAAGGTAAATTATTATTTTTTAAATATCTGAGAAAACAAACAGAAAAGAAAGATGAATGTTATTACCATGTTTTTTCTTTTGGGAAATGCACTCGGTAGAATGTTACTCTCCATTGCAGATACTACACTAGTAAACTGATTTCTGTAGGGAGTTACTACACGCTATATAGAAAGCTTGGAAGGAGTAATGTTGAAATTGAGCTTGTGAAAAAAGGGCCAAACTTTTGGTCCCATGGGCCAAGTGAGTGGTGATGGATCAGTTCATATGCCAGGTGGACCTTGTGTGTCAGGAGTGGGCCCACATCTGGATTGGTCCTTGTATGACTTCAGCTGGCCCCTGCATGCTGGGTTGGGCTCTGTGGCTTTCCTGGGCACCAGGATTGGGCCCCAGTGCTCCACTTTGCCTCTGCTCAGCCCTATATGCTGGGATTGGGCTCTGAGGCCCCACATCACCACTCATAATCCCAGGCTTGGGGATCAGAATTCATAGTGTGACGGACCTAGCCCGGGGGTTTTGAAAGGGCAAAAGACGATTGGAGGACTTGGGATTCCCTTTCCGCACCAATCTGGTAATGATTTGGCCCAGGGTCTTTGAAGGGGTAAAAGACAATTGGAGGACTTGGGATTCCCTTTTCTCACCAATCAGGTCCAGAGATTCACCCCCTGATTGGTCCCTTGGGTCACCTGGAGGGGGATAAAAGGGGCAGCATGGCTGACTCAGGGAGAGACCAGTAAGGGACTATGAGGCAAGAACTCTGAAGAGCTGAACCAGCGGGGCAGAAGCAGTTGCCCCAGAAGAGCCGGAAGGAACAGGACCTGCAGGCAGCATTTGGACCCTCGGCAGTGTGGTGTGGGGTGGCAGGAGAGGCGTCCTGCTGGACTCCATGATCCCCTACAAGAGGCTGTGGCCAGCAGTAGGATCTGAGCAGTGACCTGAGGAGTTCCCAGCTTGGTTTCTAGCTCCTCCAATCAGAGACCCAGCAGCTTGACGTGAGGCTGGGGCTCCAGGAAGGTCAAGACCCCTAGCAGTTTAAAACACTATCAGCAGTGGTGGCTGTGTGGTGGTGTTCTTGCCCACCATGTGGGAGTTCTAAGTTCAAGTCCTAGCTGTGGTGGTTTGGGGTGAGTGAGCTAACCAGGAAAATTTCCTCTTGCAGTAGACAGGAGCTATTGTGTTTTCCCTGCTTTCTTCCCCTCTGGGTAACCTGGGCCCTGTATTTATTTGTCCTTTGACATTTTGTATTTTGTGGCTTTTTATATTTACCCAACCAGTATTGTTTGCTCTGTTTGTGTTATGTGTTTTTATATTTTGTTAACCATGTCTTTTGCCAATGATTGGAAGTATCTAACCTTTGTTTGAATCCTGCCCCTTTGGGCATTGTGGTGTCTACAATAATGCCCTGATTATTCCTGTTATGTTCCCTCATTAAAAAGATATATGGTTATGTCCCCAGTGGTGGTCTGGCTCTGCTCTATAGAGGGAGGAGAATCTCTACACCTCCCACACTGCTTGTGCACCTGCTCTGATCCCTTCAATTGGAGAGGGGTACCTTTTGGAGTACCACCTGGGTTACAATAGTTTCATAGTAGCTAGGGTCAAGAAAGACCTGAACAGATCATCTAGGCTGACCCCTGCCACAGGCAGTAATGAATGCTGGGTTCACAAGACCCCAGACAGATGATCATCCAACCTCCTCTTGAATTTGCCCAAGGTAAGGGCAAGGACCACCTCCCTGGGAAGATGATTTCAGATTTTGACCACCCTAATTGTAAAATATTGCCTTCTGATCTCCAACCTAAACCTGTTCTCCATCAGCTTATGACCATTGTTCCTCATCACCCCAGGTGGTGCTGGGGAGAAAAGAGCTCTACCTATTTTCTGTTGATCCCTCTTGATGAGCTTGTAGGCAGCCACCAGGTCCCCCCTCAGCCTTCTCTTGCTGAGGCTGAACAGGTTCAAGTCCTTCAGTCTCTCTTTATAGGGCCTGTGCTGCTGCCCTCTCACCAAGTGGGTGGCCCTTCTCTGAACCCTCTCCAGGCTAGCCACATCCCTTTTGCAGTGTGGCACCCAGTACTGGATGCAGTACTCCAACTGCAGCCTGTCCAAAGTAACATAGAGGGGCAGGATCACCTCTCTAGACCAGCTTGAGATGCACCTTTGGATGCATGACAAGGTATGGCTGGCCTTGCTGGCTGTCATCTGGCATTGGAGGCTTATGTTCGTCTTGGAGTCAATAATGACTCCAAGATCCCTTTCCACCTCTGTGCTTTCAAGAAGAGAACTCCACAGCCTGTATATATGCTGCAGATTCCTTCTCCCAAGGTGCAGCACCCTGCATTTGACTATGTTGAATCCCATCCTATTCTTATTTGCCCACTTTTGTACTCTGTCTAAATCTAGTTGCAGCCTCTCTCTCCCTTCAAGTGTGTCCATCTCACCCCACATCTTAATGTCATCAGCAAACTTGGACAGCATGCTTTCCACCCCCTTGTCCTAGTCATTGATGAAGATGTTAAACAGTGAGGGCCTGAGGACCGAGCCCTGGGGTACCCCACTGCTCACATCTCACCAGGTTGAGTACATACCGTCCACCACTACACTCTGGGTGTGTCCCATCAGCCAATTTTTTACCCATCCGACTGTGCAGGCATCAATGCCACAGTCACTTAATTTATTGATGAGGATGGGGTGAGAGACAGTGTCAAAGGCCAAGGATTTAGTTACCTGGTCATAAAAGGCAATCAGGATGGTCTGGCAGGACCTGCCTTTGTTGAAGGCATGCTGATTGCCCCTGAGCATGATCTTCCCTGCAGGCCCCCACAGATATGTTCCTTGATGATCTTCTCCAAGAGCTTCCTAAGTACCAAGGTGAGGCTTACAGGCCTATAGTTACTTCGGTACTCCTTCCTCCCCTTCTTAAAAATATGGACTACATTAGCCAGTTTCCAGTCCCTTGGCACCTGGCCAGATGACCACGAATTTTCATACAGTCAGGCCAAAGGCTCCATGATGACTCCTGCCAGGTCCTTTAACACCCTTGCGAGGGCGTCTGGACCTGCAGATTTAAAAATGTCTAGCTCTTCCCAAAGATTCTTAACTACCTCTATGCTGACTGAAGGCTTGATAGAGCTATCCCCAAGATTGTCCCTACCTCTGGTAGGTGGGATATCCCAGTCCCCGTTCAGGAAAACAGAGACAAAGAAACTGTTAAAAATATCAGCTTTCTTGTCTGGCGTGGCCACCAGATTACTGTTTGTTTCTTGCAGGGGCTCTACATTGCCTGGTGCCCTCTTCTTGCTCCCAATGTACTTGAAAACAGACTTTTTGTTGTCCTTAGTCCTGGACGCTAGCCTGAGTTCCATCTCTGCCTTGGCTTTCCTAATAGCCCTCCTACACTCCAGGGCTGAGGAGGAGTACTCCTCCTTGGTAACAGTTCCTCCCTTCCACTGGTTGTACATCTCCCTTCTAATCCTCAGGCATTGCTGAATGCCCTTGCTGAGCCAAGGGGGTTTCTGAGCACTCTTACCCCACTTGCTTCTCTGGAGGATCGCCCCCTTAAGGTACGACCATCCCTCATGGGCTCTCATCTCCTCTACCTTCTGAGCCCTTAGTGCCCCCCTCACTAGTCTCCTAAGGTCATTGAAGCTGGCCCTTCCGAAGTCAAGGACTTTAGCCTTGATGTGAGCCCTGGATAGTGAAATCCAGTAGGTGATGATTGCTATTGCCCAGGTGGTCAAGGACATGCAGTCCCCTCACCAGGTCATTCCTCATGGCCAGGACCAGGTCCAGTGAGGCGTTACCCCTAGTGGGGCTGTGCACTTCCTGGATAAGGTGAAGGTTCTGTAAGACAGACAGGAAGGTAGGTACCTACGTTCCTGGCTGTCTGCTCCTCCCAGCAAATGTCTGGGTAGTTTAGGTTACTCATGACAATAACATCCCTTGACCCAATCACCTCCATAAGCTGACTGGAGAAGTCCTGGTCTAGCTCTTCCCCCTGGTTGAGTGGTCTGTAGTAGACACCCACTGTATGGTCCCTTTCGCCATGCCCCCCTTGTAGGTCGGGCAAAGACACACCCATAGTGTCTCTGCCCAACTTTCCTTTAACCTGAAGCTAATCCTTGATGATGTGAGGTGCTCTTTGACACAGAGTGCAACCCCCCCACCTTTCCTCTCTTCTATATAGGATGTACCCCAGAATGCCCACCTCCCAGTCATATGTAGAGCCCCACCAGGTTTCTGTGACCCCTACCAACTCTGGGTTCTTACTTGCAATCAGGAAGCATAGTTCCTCCTGCTTATACCCCATACCATGAGTATTATTGTAGAGGCACCTGAGGCCTCCTGAGGGTGCTCATGCCTTCCTCCCACTCCCAGGACAGTTGTGGCCCTCTTCTCCTTGGACGTTGATGCTTACCTGTGCTTCCCTTCCTCTTGTCATGCTGCATGCTGGTGAAGCATCCTCTCCATTCAAAGCAGCTCCTTCCCCTGGCGAAGCTAGTTTAAAGCCCGCCATATGAGATCAGCCAACCTAGAGGAAAAGATACAGCTGCCATTAGGGGAGAGGTGAAACCCATTCCACCCCAGCATGCCCTCCTTACCAAAACATGAGTCGTTGTCAAAAAATCCAAAGCCTACCTTGTAGCACCAGCTCCGAAGCTGCTGGTGAACCACGTCAATACAGATCTCATGACGCCTACCCCTCCCACTTATCAGGAGAATGGAGGAAAATACCACCTGAGCTCCCATCTTCTTCATTTGTTGTTCTAAGGCCTTCTAGTCCTCCATGATATTATCCAGCTTGCCCTTGGATGCATCACTTGTACCCACATGGACCACAACCAGTGGGTAGTAGTCAGAGGGCTTGATGATTTTAGGGATGGTCTCTGTGACATTGTGAATCCTCACTCCAGGCATGCAGCAGACCTGCTGTGACCAGGGCTCCAGGTGACAGATTGGACCATCAGTTCCCTTGAGGATGGAGTCCCCGATGACCAGAACTTTGCATCTCCTTCTTTTCAGGGTATACTTCTTCTGAGCTGGTTATGTAGGTTGAGCGGCTTCAAGTCCTCTGGGGACCAGTTTTTCTGCCTCCAGGGGGGGCCAGGGCTGCATATCTGTTCCCAAGGGGTGTCTGGGGAGCAGGCACAGCAGTTGTTTGGACTGCCCTGGCCTTGACAGGAACCTGCTACCATCGATTAGTAGAATCCAGGGCCCCACTCTGTCTCCACTCAGCCTCACATGCTGGGATTGGGACCTCCAGGCTCCCTGCCCTTGCTCAGCCCTGTGTGCTGGCATGGACACCCCAGATCCCATTGTCACCTCTTTCCATTCATGTATGCCAGAGTCAGAGGCCTAGGACTGCACGATGCCTCTGTCTGGCCTTGTACATCATCACCCATGCTGCTTCAGTCTATCCCTGCCTTCTAGGACTGGGTTCTGGGCCCCAGCACTGCCTTTGTTTGGCCCCATGCATTGAGATCAGGTCTTGGGGCCTGGTATTGACCCCACCTATACCCGTGTACTTGGATTGGGGCCCCACACTGCCTTCTTCAGGCCCCCTTGGGCCCCGTGCTGCCTCTATCCAGCACCATGTTCTGGGATTAGGGCTCCACAATGATTTGGCCCCACATGCTGGGACTGTCACCTGAGGGCCCATATCACTTCCATCCTTCCCCTTGTACTAGAATTGGATCCCATGCTGCCCTGCATGCTAGATTGGGTATGCAGGGCCATAGCTTGTGGGGCTCATCTTGGACCCACAGGGAGCTCCATGTTCTGGATGATATGGCACTGGGTGGATCTAGCCCATGGGCTGGGGATTCAGCATATCTGAGTTAATGGTTGTAGTTGGCCAGATGCTGTAGCTAAGGACATGTGGCAGTACAATTCTGGTTTGGATATGTATAATTAGGAACTTATGTAATAGAGAGACAATGGAGCCTTTCTACATGGTTCTATCATAAAAAGGGACCAGTTGTGATCTCAGTTATATTCATTATTTGGTCTCACATTACCAGTAAGTTGTTTACAGAATTAAGGGGTCTCAGAGACATTCAGTGGAGCAAGAGGAACTGATTTACAGGTAAAGATTAAGAGTTTAATATAAGAGGGTTTAGAAACCCCCGCCCCTTTTGAATTGGCCAATGAATCAAATGGGAAAATGGGAGTGAAAATTGATCTCCCAAGCAAAGGAGCTAAAAGAGAGGAATGTAGCAAGGTAACCTAATGAGAAGTTAATTAAAAATGGGAATGCAAATTAAAAAAGGTCACCCATTATAACCAGTCTTAGCGCATAAATACGGATGTATTCGAATTGTGAAACCTGGGGGCAAATTTCATAGGCTTTCCACATCCCCTAGCTCTAATTTTGTGGGCAGATCATGACTGCCCCTCACCCCAAGCCTCTGATTGGGTGAGGCAGCTGGCAGACACATAGGCTGCCATCACCACACTGCTCCCTGGCATGGCCTTGGTCTGCATGGGGGGGGGGAATAAGCCCCACTTGGTACCTCCATGAGCATGGATCACTGCTGCCTCAGCCCCCTGACTGGGCAATGCTGCCCCACTACCTTACCTCAGCTCTGCTCCTCATAGCCCAGCCCTGCTACCTGTTTTCCCCCCGCTATTTCTGTCTCTTCAGGCTGCAGGGCTGAGAGGTTGTACTAGGGTAGTCCTTTCACCCGATCAGAAGCCAAGGGCAGGGGAGAAGATGGGGGAAAGAAAATTATTTTTTTTGTGTGTGTAGATTTCTCTGATTTTCACAGAAAATGCAAAAACAAGCATTTTCCATGAAAATTGTGAAATTGCAATTTTGGTACATCTGTACACATACATTATATTAATGTAGGGTCCCTCATACATCAGTGGGATGTAAACATGTTTAACTGTCTAAAGAAAAGAATCTTATATCTTATATCTTAACTGCATGTCAAGTTTCTTTGTGAATTTAAATTTTCAGATGTTTTTCTTGCAGAAACCTCAATGGGCTGTCAACCCAAGACTACTACTACTACTATTATTATTATTATTATTATTATTATTATTTTACTGACAATGATTTTTTTTTGACAACCACTGACAACTACAACACCCTGAGTGCATGCTCCCTGAAGAATGCTATGCTCCTGCTTGGACCCCAGGTAGTGATGCTCTGTTCTGTCTGTTCATCAAACTCCTCATTATTTAGGTTTTTTTATAGACGGAGCCATTTTTTTTACAGACTTCATGGACAGGCATTTTTAGCCTTGATTTTAATGGACTGTAAATTTATGGACAGTTAGCAATCCTGCAATGAATGTAATGGGAATTTTGTCTGAACAAAGGCTATAAGATTAAGTTTCCTATTTTTCCTTCTACAAGGCACAAAGCCAATATAAAAGAGAGGATAAAACTATGTTATTAACTCCTTTAATAATGTTAAATTTTCAGTATATTAGAGAAACCAAAAGATTCTCTCATTTGTATTTTAAAAGTGTGTTTAGATTATAGTCATTTTTCACTCCATATGGTCCCTATCAGAGTTTTAAAAAATATATAAAGAAAAAATAGAAATGCCTTTATTGAACTAGTGGAAGAACATTGCTTTCTCTTGTATTATAGATGGACTAGGAACTTCATAATTAACTTTGAGTTGGGAAAATAACTACGTTTTTATTCACAACTGGCATGTTAGCTTCTTAATGAACTGATTTTTCTTATGGAGCAGCTATGAAAGATGTTCCACTTTCTTTGTCTCCAAGAGGATGTATTAAGCAAAGGCTAGTGCTGTTGTTTTGAGTTATGAGAAATGATGAACATTAATAAACAGGCAGGTCAAGAAACCTCACAGTACAGGGGATGTTGTTATTCTTTCAACATTTGTCACCAGATGCTAGCCATCAAATAAATCTTGCTTTGATAAATGTTTTTTAAGACTTGCTTAGATCTGACAGCTGTAAAAGTCCCTGGTGAATGATGAAAAGGCAATCTCAACCCAGCTGCTAGTGTTTAGGGCTCTACAAAATGAAGTGCTGTAAATGACAGAATCTTTTTTCTAATAGATTTGAAAAATACTAGGGCTGAACCTGTGAATGATGGGAGGTTTTTTATTGACTTGCCAATTGCAATGGCTTCTTTAACTTGCAGAGATATACACAAGTGGAAATAAACAGCAATGACATGTTATGACGTATAGTAAATGAGTGACCATATTCATTTGTAGAGAGCAATGAATTCCCCTCAACTAGCCAGGGGATTTATAAAGATGAAAGAGACAAAGAGCAGGTTCAATATGCTACAGTGTAAAATAACCAAATAAATCTACTGGTGGAAAGCAGCACATTCCTATTGACTCATTCTGTGATTTTTGTCAAATCACTTAACCTATGTTTTTTTTCAGTTTTCTTATGTGAAATAAAGTAAAGTTTTCCTTATGAAGTAAAGTTAGTGATGATTAACACATTTTGTAAGGAGCCTGTAGGTAATTAAATGAACATTTGTCACTGTGTATAGCCTTTAGGACCATCCTAATTGTTATTTTGCAATGGAAAGCCTGCATCATTTTCTCACTAAAATAAGGTGTCTTTCTACTTTGGTGTGAACAATCTAATCTAAGATTAGTAATTATTACTGAAGGCTAGGGGCATTCATCATCAACAATTCCTGGATTGAGGATGACTCAGCCAAGGTCAATCAACCTATCAACTTGATATTAAAGTATGGCTAACAGTGTAATGAGCATGTTTGACTTATTTGGCTAAGTTTGCAACAGAAAAGTCACATTCTCTGCAACACCATTCATAATCCTGTGGCAGATCCTGGCAGCTTCTCTCACTGTTGCTTTACGAGTCTAGGGGTTTTTCTTGCAGATTGAATTGCTGCTTGAAAGAGGTCAATATTATCTTTGATCCTCATATCATTGCACTAGTCCCCAGCAGTCATTTGGTATCCTGCTCTGAAGAAAGTAGAACTTAATTATTTTTGTAAAATATTTTATTTTTGTCTGGTCTTTCTTTTGCTGAAAGAGGTAGTTAGCTATATTAGTCTGAAATCAGCCAGAAGGCAGATAGCAGTACACTGCAGTGCCTCCCTGCCTCCCACCTCAGCTCACTATCTGCGCCCATTCCCAGGGGCAGGGGTGGTGGGGTGAGGACAGCGATACTGCCCTCCGGGCTGCACATGAGCTGCCTGGCTGGGGGGAGGGGACGCTTTGTATGTAGCAGCTGCCACCACACTGCCGGCACTGATGCCATGCCCCATGCTGCTTTACTGTGGTTGGTCGTATGTGTGGCTCCACTGACTACTATGCCTTGCAACTTGCGTGGTGCTTATCAGCAGCCCATGAAGAAGCATGTGTGACTGGCCATGGGAAAGCAGAGTGGGGTTGTGGTGGCCACTGCATGTGAGCCCCTTGCTCTGCCCCCCTTTCTGGCCATCAGGGGGGGTGCAGGCATGGTCCACAGATGGCTACTGCTGTCCTTGGCCCCCTGACCCTGGTCCTGGGAGTGAGAACAGAGAGACCCCCCACTCTTTTGAATTGGCCAATGAATCAAATGGGAAAATGGGAGTGGAAATTGATTTCCTAAGCATCTTTGTCCATCTGTCTGTGTCCCTGCTTGCATCTGTATGTCAGTGTGTGTCTGTGTCTGTGCCTGCATGTGTGTGTCTGTCTCTTGCCCACCTGGCTAAAGCAGGCATATGGTGTCACATGGTTTTTGGGGCAGCAGGGTGCAGAGTCCAGCCTGTAGCAGCAACTGCCTCCACCCCACACATAGATCTGGGGGGCATGTGCCCCCTGGACCTCTACTGGGGTGTGCACAGAGACAAGAACTGCATCCCCCAGCACCTCCCTAATGAACTGCCCTCATAGCTCCATTACACATTCTGCCCCAGCTGTGCAGCACCAGCACCTGCCCCTGCCCTTGCCTCTGCCCCTGCCTCACTCCTTCCTGCACCACAGGTTCCTCTATCTGCTTCCCTGCCCTCCCACTCCTTAATCAAGACAAAAATATAAAGGGGTACATGAGCTGAAACTATGAGGCAGAAGGGATACACTTGTTAAAAGAAGGTTGAAACCCCCTGGCTTAGAGAGTAAGGTTTGTAGTCTAAGATGGTCAGACATTCTGTCTGATGTATCTTGAGCACTGCCATCAGTAATTCTAGAAAAGTAGACTCTCAGGGGGTGCACCACCAATCTCAGGGGGTGCACGTGCTCTTGTGTTTGGGTCACAAACCTGATGAGTTGCTCAGTGACATCATAGAAGATATCTCATATATTACTCAATATTCTATTAAGACGCTCACCCCTCTTGACTATACTAAGCCAGACAAAGGCAGAGTGCAGCCTTTCACCTAACTGTGTAGAAACTGTTTACTGTTTTTAGTGCTGTGGCATCCTGGTTGAGAATCATTCTTTTAGGGTCCTTTAGAGTTGCCATAATTTACATGTTCATTTCTGAGCCTACAATAAATGTGGCAAATCTTGATAATTGTATCCACGTCAACTTTAGTGATAGTAGTCTCCTAACATCCTCTTAGGTCTCTGATAAGGAAGAAGGGGTATGCAGATCAGTTAATAGTCAGCACTAAGACAATACATTTTGTAGAAAATGGTAGGCTCAGAACTGCATAGGTGAGAGAGGGAGGAAGTAGGATGTATTAAATACAAAACTGGAATCTATGATGCATAAACATAGTTTTAAAATTTTGATTTACCAATGGCAATAGTATTAATGGACTTCTGATTTGTATACCTTTAGTTTTCTTGGTTGATTGATTATATTCTAAATTCCCTTACTTTTACTATTTTGGAATCCTTATTATTGGGCTTTTTAGAACTAAATAACTGATACTGCTTTGTGCATCTTACTGACTCACAAAACAACAGTGAAGTATGGTCTGTGTGGAACAAAAAACCCTTCTCCATACTTGAAGTTGCCAAGTGTGCTGAGTTTCTTATTTCAAGACTCCTTGTGTAATATTGTCTACTGGTTTAGATTGCTCTCTCACTACAACAATGACTAAAGGCAGTTCTGTAGGCCATGTTTCAGCAAAGTTCCTGCTTATTCAGAGTCAGTCTGTCACTGGCCCTTGTGCAGTTCTCTGAGATTATTTTCTCCATAAATCTCTAGTGATGCACATCATCTCCATAGGTGTAGGGTGAGCTGTGGTGAAGGGAGTGAGGGACCAGAACTCCAGCCAGTAGACCAGTCTGGATGGATAAAGAGGAGGAAGGGGCCTATATCATCTCAAAAGTTGTTGTACCTTGCTCACTTCTATGCACAGGGGAGTTGAATGAGCAAACTTTGTCTCTGGAGGCATAATACCTCATTGATCTCTCTCTAGCAGTGGGCAGGGTGAAGCTTCCTGATGTTGAACAATGCCTGAGTGATACAGTCTAGCCATGGATGGGAGTGGTTCTTGAGTTTATAGCACAGACTCTGGGGTAACAGAGGGGAAAGGTACTGTGTACCTTTCAGCTTATCTTTCCTGGTGATTTGTGCTTTGTCAGTTGTAGAAGCAGAGGTATGATGATGAAGTCCCCACTGTAAGAAAGTAAAAATGCCTAGGGTAAACTTTCATCTTTCAAAGGCACATACTCCATCAAAACCCAGAACAAAATCCCTTTTATTCTAGCAAAATAAAGCATCCCTTAAAAAAAAAAAAAAAACCCTCTACTCCTGCAAAGAAAATAGCCCACATTTAAAGACTGGACCTGAATAAGAAACCCTCTTAAAAAAAGTCAGTGGCTTGTTCATACATGCTTCTTAGACTAGAACTAGAGCACTAAAAAGATTAAACCTTATAATTCTGCAAGCCTTTAAGTACATTAACTGCCTCCAATAAATTAACATTAGGTCAATGTACCAAAAACAAAACAACAAAACAAAAGCCTCACAGTGCCCCTATTCTAAAGATACCTATGGCTAGTTATCAGATGAAACGATTTGAACCACTGATCACTAATGGGCATATTTAATACAAGCCAAAAACTTAACTGCCTTTCTCATTCCCCAGCTTTAATCCCAATATTATATAATACTGGTAATGAGATTTTGATCTTGATGTAGTAATTCTCTCTCCAAATCTCAGTATGAGAAGTCTAGGTAAAAAACGTAACCTCTTCTCCAGTCTTGTTTTTATCTCATATTCTAGGCCTGGGAACAGGAATGTCCCTTAAGAAGACGGGTGGTAACTAATGTAAAGGTTTTACTGTATGATGGCCACTGGATATAAACCTTGCCACAATCTTCCTGATTCTGTTGTGTCTAGTATAACTGAACATTGGCCATGCTGGCTAGCATCACAATGGAGGTCCTCTGTAAGTCTCACTCTGAACTAAGCAATAATAAAAGTTGCTGCTAGCAATATAGGAAAGATCCATGGAAAGGAATATTAGATGTAAAACTCTATGTTTATGTACTGAAATGTCCTGAGCCACAAACTCACAGAAGTAAGGCAGATGGTGGCAAGCAAGGGTTGTGACTGTCCATTAGGCAGAAGCTAGGAGGCTGCTAGCACATACCCTGCCATCCATGGGTGATTAGACTAGTGTCTCCCAAGTCTGGGGGGACACCCACAGAAGCCTCTGGCAGGGCTGGAGCTAGTGTGCATCCATAGACACCATTGGCGGGAACAGTCTTGTTGGGAGGACGGGTGCCCCACTTGTATTCCCTATGTGTTGCCTATGCAGCCATCCCCTCATATTTGACTCTTACTGTGGGGGTTGGTCTCTAAATCTACAGATGCTTTGAGTGTTATGTTGCCACAAACTTGTTCTCTGCATATTCGGAGTTCTTACCTTCTCCACTGATCCTTGACACCATGGCAGAAAGTTAATGTGTAAATGGTATTTGTTAACTTGTGCTACAATTTGCTTTGTTAGTAATGGTGGGTTCATAAGGGACCATGCTATTTAGCACACTTGCTCTTTGACTCTTTCTCCCTCAACCAGGCCTTGTTTCTCCTTAATGAAATGGAGCAGAAAAAATATATGGCTTTCTTATTGCTACTGCCAAAGTACTGCTGAGAGGCAAGGAAGAATGTCTGGTAGGCTTTGATACCGACCTCTCTGCTAACAGTCCAAAAACACATTGTAACACATCTCTATTGCCTCCTATCACCCACAGTACAGAAGGGAAGGACCATAAATAGCAGCATTTACAACTTCGTGTGTGTATGCAAATTAGCTTTTAACAATATATTTATAATTCTCTTTTCCCCAAAAATGTCAATCTGTTTGGAGAAAAGGTACTATATAAATGCAAAGTATTATTTATTATTAATGCTATTATACACAAATCCTATGTGTTTGTTGTGAACTAAATTTCTTTGATGTCTCTGAAACACTGTGATATATGAATACGTGCCACAGAAAAGCCCATGAGGACGTTAGTAACTGTCTTCTCCAGAGTGTGTAATAAGATTTGGATGCTGTTTTTACAGCTGGGTGCTGTAAGTAATGAAGACATTTTAGAACACCTAGTCATAGACTGTAAATTGGCTCAAGTTATCACAAATTGATTAATTTAAAAAAAAAAATGGAAGTATAAACAAAGCTAGGTCTTTTTATTAAAGTGCTCTCTTTTATAGTGGTGAACTTTGCTGAACTAAAGGAGCTATGTAATGAAATCAGCTGTACAGAAGAACTCAAGGAATGGAAGGTGGAGGAGGCCTTGGACTAAAACTTTCACAAACTTATCTTGTAAGCAAAGGGGAAAAATATTGTAGGAAGATGATCCAAGCCCAACCCAATGAACAGTCAATTCAAGAAGAATACTAAGAGTAAATTGAAAGCCTGAAAAGAATGGGAAACATGGATTGGAAACAAAGCATAATCATAAAGGTCAAGAAGAGTTGGGTTACAGAGGGAATTGTCAAAAGCCAAGATGAATAACGCCTAACAAAGGATATTAAAATAAATAGCAAAAGGTTCTTCAGCTATATAAAAAGAGAACAAGTAAATAAGAATGCAATGAGGATGAGTAGAAATTAAGGATGATCTTTGTATAGACCAAAAATTAAATACATCTATAAACTCAGTTTTCAGTGAGGAGGTGGGTGATGAACATAAACGGGGCAGAACAGATAATGGAGTTGATGCTACGGAAACGGAAATACCCTCAACGAGGGTGGAAGCAAAACGCAAAGCATTTGATTTACTTAATAGGGGTTTCTCATTGTACGTGAGCATCCAAAAATGTTCTCTGTAGGTGAGAGATGACCCCTTCTGTTAGCATTGTGCGCTCAAAATGCTGGAAGCTCAACCAGTGGAGGTTAGTATCAAGGCAGAGGATAGAGAAGTGAGAGATTAAGGACTGCATTATAGTAAAAGCCCAGTTATCCATCATTTTACCAACTGGCATTCTATTAACTGGAATTTCCTGCCATAAGTGGGGTGGGGAAAGCTCTTACGTGGTGCCCATCACCACCACTCATCACCCTGCACTGCTGTTGCTCCACATCTGGCTGCTGACACAATCCCTGACTTCTGCTCTGTATGTGCAACCCCCAGCCCTCCATGCTCCATATCTGGTTGGAAACCCTCGTGCCTCAGATAACCAGCATTTTTAGATTGCTAGCACTCCCCATTCTCTACTCATGCTGGAAAATAGGGCTTTTACTGTAGTAATATGCTAATTACTCAATACATATCTATATCCCTGCAAGACTGTGGTAGAGAACACCACAGTGAATCATGGTAAGCTTACTTAGCATTCACTATTCCTGAAATGGATTTAACGTGAATGAGCACTATAGGCATACTTTGTGTAAGATTTGTTTTGGAGGATAGTGTGTGCAGAAGTGTAGGTCATATTTCTCTATGATACTCTCTCAAGCAGTATTCACATGATGCAGATGTGCCCTCAGTAAGGCATATATAGAGTTTAGTGGTTCCATTAAACTAGGTATTCTTTTTATTTTTTTTTTTTCAGGGAAGAGGTGACCCTAGTAGTTGGTTATAGTTATCATCTGAATACTCAGTCTAATTATTCAAAATTGCACAAAGACCCCTGACTCCATTCACATAAACCTACTTTCCATATAACTGGAACAGATTTTAGTTACTGCAAACTGAGGCTGTGTTCAAGAAGGCAAATTAGAATTTTATCAGTTCTCTATAGGATGGTGTTAAACCAGCAAATTAGAGTTATGTTGATTCTCTATATGATGGCATCAGTTTGGCTGCTGGAGGCTGTCTGTTTATATAAATGTATAAGCCTAACTTATTGACCTCAATATTGTCTTCTGGCAATGATTTAAAAATACAGCACTCTTTCCTTTTATCAGTTAAAATGTGTTACATTTCAGTTTCACTGAACTTTTCCCCTGGTGAGTTTTTGTAAATGGCTACCAGATCCCAACTAAGCCTTCTCTTGTGGAGACTGAATAGGTCTCATCAGGCCCATAGTGCTGCAATCCAGCCATTTTATATTTGTGTTTTTGACTAGTCCTCCCAAGGTATAGTACCTTGCATTTATCCACATTAAACTTCATCCTGTTATCTTTAGCCCAACTTTCCAATCTGTCAAGATTTTTTGAATTTCACTCGCATCCTACAACATATTCTCTAGCTTTTCCAGTTTCAAATCATCTGCAGACTTGCTTGGAAAGGTTTCCATGCAAGCATTCAATTTGTTAATAAACATTGAATAGTATTAGATCCAGGACAGACTGCTGTGGGACGCCACCCCCAATTTTTTTTTTTTTTTTTGATGCTGTGGTTCAACCAGTGAACTGAAAAAAAAAAGATGAATTATTCATACTTTACATACTCTCATTACATTATTTTTTCATTACATTATTCAGATAGGCCTTATTAAGTGTCTGAGTGCAGATTAATTTTTTTTTGTGAAGGCTGAAGCAAAGTCACCTTCAACTTAGTAGCCTTGCGTGCCTATACATGAGTATGGAGGCTGCTACGATGCGCAGGAATTCCAGGGCATCAGAGCAGACTATATTAATTGGATCTGCTGGAGTGTGGCAATTGCTTTACTTTAGCAGCTTCCTGCATCTCGTGTATCAGTTTCCCCTTTCCACTTTTATGGAAATGATGGGAAATGTAAAACTGCTTGTATCTAGGCCTAGCAGTTGGCACTTAGTATAGTGACAGTTAGTAGTCTGTATAAACATATCTTAAAACAAGGATATATTTGCATAGGTCGGCACAGATTTTTTTTTTTTTTTTAAGTATAGTAGTACTATGAGCTTCTTAATGTTTTGGAAAAGATGTGCATATGTTGGGCTTTTCTTAATATTTCTTTAGCATTCTAACATTTTGATATATTTTCTGTTTTCATTTGTTAGTATGTTTAGTATTTTAATTCTGTACAGCTGCAGATTCAGTTGCCTTGTTTCAGTGTATGCTGAATCACAGCAGATCTGAATCAAGTAAAAGAGAAGGTAGGATAATTATATTAGTTCAAGGCAATTTATCAAAGCCTTTTAGTGGAAAATCAGGAAAGTAGAGCAAGTTTGAATAGTAATTTGAATAATACAGCAAACAATTATGACTGAGAGAGGAAAATATGTACAAGGAATGCATATGTACCCAAGAATATATATTTCAAAATAATCAAGGGTCATGACTACTTAGTTTCATTATTAATTTTACTAGTTATCTTTTTTGTCTTTTTCATATGCTATAGCCTGAAATGTTCACACACAAATAGGAATGGCTGGGCTCTCCTTTAAATGTTTGCATCAGAAAGCAGATAAATATTACATTTTTTGTTGATTTATCATAATTTTGATGGGATCTAATTCAATTTGTGAACACTTGATGATGGAAATTATCTGGAAGATAACTACCTTGAAAGAACACTAAAAAAAAAAAATCCATATTATTACAATCCACATTATTACTTAAGGAGAAGAAGGCACAACAATAAGCACAACTCTAGAAAGCGAGTGTGTTTTATATATCCATATCTATACATAACATTTTTATTGGTCGCATGTGAAAATTCTTAGTGACCTAACAGTACATTACAAGGCTTCACTTGGTGGAGTTGTGCCTATTGTTCAGTGATGAAGTTCTTGTTCTGGCTTCATTCATAGGAAGAATCTATACAACCTATTTTCTATCCTTTTTGTTTTTCAGCAGTTTGGCAGCTGCAACAGCCTTCGAAGATTCAATTGCATTGCCATTCATGAATAGAAGGTGTGCATTTTGCCTTCAGTTGACCTCAAATCTGCATGATGTTGTGCAGTATATATAATTTATAGTTAACCTGTGACATTAAAACTGTTCAAGAATGTCTCTACTGCTGTATTGAATGACAAGTTGATTTAATTAATTTAGTGTCATGATTTTCATTATAGTATTGTACTGATCTGTGTGCAGACAGGTTATCAATAACATTCAGCAGACGTATATGATAACCCTCTGCAGAACAGTGACTATAGACCAAATGGTCAAAATACTTGGGTCCTGCAATCCTATGTTTCTGCTTGCTAGTAACTTCAGTATGTCAGATGACAGGGGGAATTGTGAGACTCACAGCTGGGATTATCATTGATTTTTAAGAACTGAGTAACTTGGTCTTTGTGCCATTTAATTTAATCTTCAGCTCCCCTACCATGACTGCTAACATGGGTGCCAGTTATTACTGAATTACACTAACTTTTTGTTTTCAGTCCATAGTCTCTCCTGGGATTTTAAGAGGCAGGGCCTTGATCCGGCATCCTCTGAGATGAGAGAGAAAAAATGTCATTACCTACAAGGTGCTGGATCTTGCCTAACAGCAGAAATTAGAATTTTAAAATAGTTCTGCACTTTGTTCTCATACCAGTGTTCTTTCATTGCCAAGCAGTAGCTGTTGCCTATGGCTTTGCTGATCAGCTTCATAGTAAAGGAGAAATCAGTGACTCTGAATTTGGATATACTTAAATATATGCATATATTTGTTTATACAGATCAGTCCTATAAAGGAGATGATTACAAACGACACATTTTTCCCTGTTTCCAGAAAGCTAATCCCATAGATTAGTGCTCATTTTCTAGCAAATTCAGTGCCATTGGTTACATCTAAATATAAATAATGAAGGGGGAACAGATCCCTTGCCATCCACCACAGCTTTTCTAAAAGTACCACCAAATAACAACACAGCATCTCTTCAAAGACCAAAGACTCAATTAAAAAGTAATGAAAAAATAATGTAATGAGAGATGTATGAATAATTCATCTTTTTTTTTCAGTTCACTGGTTGGACCATCAAAAAAAAAAATTGGGTAGAATTAAATGTTTCATTTCAGCCAAATTGAAGCATGTTGTTAATGTTAAACACATGTTTTTAAGAGCTAACTTATGTTTCTAAATACAATGTAATTTTGAAATGAAAAATCTGAATGTTTCAAATCAGAATGAGATATTTTGACTTTGTAAAAGTGGATTTTCAGAGGTTTTTTAACCAAAACAATTTGATAGAGTCACCATGTCTATCGATTAAGTTAATATACATTTTTCAGGGAGAAAAGATTTGCATGAAAAATTACCCACAGCTCCATTTTGTGGGACAGTAACAGAGCTATCCAATTACTATTGTCATAACTAAATTAAAACAATTTCTTCTTATGGTTCAAAGCCTCTCATTATCTAGTGACTATTAATTTTTCATCACTGTTTATATAACTTTTGGAATTTTTCTGCTTCATTTTAAGGGAAAGAAAAACATGGATGGTATCTTATCTGTGAAACAACTTGACATTTTTAAGTACAGGAGCATGTGAGGGTAGAAGCTAAAAAGTTTTGTATATTGATGCAAGGTAACTGAAAAGTGACAATTCAATAACTGTTGAAAATTCTGCACTCTGATTGTATGCCGTTCTTATTAACCAACTGATGAAACTATACAGTGATCATAGAATGATTATGGAAAGCATGCTGCAAGCACCAGGGTACAATAAATTACGTAGCTATGGAAGCAAAAATGTAGTTATGCCCTAGTAACTATATAGCATTTCTATGCTCTGCCAGAGACAGTTCCATTTAAACTTAACACTTAACATTTGTCATTCACACAGTTATACCAGTATCTCATATGAACATGAAAAGGTCCTTGAGGTCAGTGTTATCTTGTTGTATCACGCATATAGACCTATGAAAATGGATTAAGGATTTGTACTCAAATTGCAAATGCACAATTATAAAGTGTATTGGAAATGAAAATGGCTTTTTGTTCATATTCTGGTCACTGTAACCATTATAGAATATAATGTTAAAAAAAAAAATGCTACCAGTGAATCATGGCAGATGCATAGCTATCATTTCTTACTAAACTTCCTATTACATTATGCATCATTCTAGGTTAAGCACAGAATTGCAACTATTAGACTTAAAAATAATATTTTCTTTTACTTTGTGGCATTTTTATAAGGATGTGAAAATACAATTAATAATGATACTGCAAAATGTAGCTATAGTTTTTCATTTTTATTTCTTGAAGGTAGTTTAAATACAAACCGGTTCTGACAAAATGCACAGGGAAATATATATATTGAGAGACATTCTTTAGGAGATGATCAAATATGATTCAGGTTCCATTGTAGGTTCTTTTTGATTTTTGAAACATTTTGTTTATTTTTTACTTTAACTGAGACTTGTACAATGACCTGTTTTTGAAGCAGTCTAAGGCTATTTTACTTTTTTAGAGCTTACTAAACAGTATTCAGCAAACCAACAATTTAACAAATAGGCCTCTGGTTCGTGAATCATTCACAAACCATTTTTTATTTCTGTTTATATAGTTAGTATTTGTGTTTGAATAGTTTATATACACAATTTTGACTTATTTGATAATTTCCAAATTGTGAACATTTGTAAAATTTTTTTTGCATTTTTTATTATTGTTGTGTAATGCATGTGCTGCATCACATGGTATATTTCCTGCTTTCTAACTAGATAGCAATTAGAAAGAATGAGAGAATGATGTATCACAATAATGAATAGTGAATAACATATTTCTTCTATTAACACAGGAAATAGTTGACATTTCCTTGAATATTTACAGTTGAACAAATAGTCACAAATAACTACTCAGATAACTCTACAAATAGAATACATTGATGGATCTGTTTTACATTAATTGACCTAGCTTTACTCACAATGATTTTTTTTTCCTCCTTCAGCTCTACTTCTCTGCTTGCACTGCCTGGGAGCCGGGGCCACTGGGGTTGAGCACTGCTGGGCTCCAACTGACTGCTGGAGCTGCCCCAGCTCCCAGACAGTGCATGACACCCTGCCAAGCTATGCTGCACCCACAGCACCTTGTGGGTGCCAGGTGGGGAGGGGGTGATCCCTGCTGCATAAGGGGGTCTGCCATGAGTGCCCAGGGGCCCTGATCATCACTCCTGTATCCAGTAAGTATGGGTTTTGTTTTGTTTTTAAAAGCTCTACACTCACCAGCTGCAGAAGCAGTGATTAGGGCATCTGGGTGCTTGTGGCAGAGCTTGCCTGTGCAGAACAGGGCAGTGGGAATCACTCCCCCACTTGGCAGTCACATAGCAGCTGTCGCATCATGAGGGTGCGGCAGAGCTCCACAGGGAGCACACTGTCTGGGAGCTGGAGCCCAGCAGTGCTCAACTGCAGCAGCCCTAGCTCCCAGGCAGTGTGCGGCACCCTGTGCAGCAGCTGCCATGCGGGTGCCAAATGGGGGGTGGGAGGGAGGGTGATTCCTGCTACCCCCCACTGCCCTGCAGTGCATGGGGAGGGGGCTCTGCCATGAGTTTCCAGAGACCCCAATCACTGCTTCTGCAGCTGGTGAGTATGGGACTTTTTTTTTTTTT
>JAGPOW010002673.1:15774728-15792709 GCA_030014935.1 Caiman crocodilus | reverse complement strand
TTTTTTTTTTTTTAAGTGCCAGAACTAGGCTGGGGCTAGGTGGGGGATGGAGCCAGGCAGGGCAGCCATGAGGGCTTCTCCTGTAGTTTTCCCAACCTGAGGAGAGGCAGGAGCTGCAGGAGAAGCTGCAGCCACCCACTTGTGCCTGCTTCTCTCTGGGTGCTCTGAGTCAGTGAATCTCGCTAATCCTTCTGAAGGTGATGTGGCTGAACTGATTCAGGACAGTGATCTGAATCTCTGAATCGAATTACTGTCCTTCGAATTGGCCAAACCCCTATCTGAATCGAATACTTCCCTATTGGCACAGGTCTAGAGCATAGCTCCTACTACAATCTATTTATAAGAGACTGCTTTTCTCCTCTGTGTGGTAGATGATGGTGCTTTAGCCCTATCTCCTCTGTGCCCCTTCCAGTTCTCTTCTGGGGAGCTGTGTATGTCCAGAGGGGGGAGTATGGAAGGAGGAATCTTTGTACTGTCCAGAAACTTGGAACTGCATTACATTTAATATTTATGTGAGCCACACAAGGGGGTAAAAGGTTTCTTGCCTCTTTCCTTCACTGTTCTTTTTACCCATATAAAACATAGACACAACATGGCCCATTGCAGAGAATGGTCTCAAGTAGTGATTGGCAACATTTTTGGGCAGAGTGCCAAAAACACCTACAACCTCGACTTACAAGATATTGGTACACCAACATTTTACAGAACCAGATGGTGGGGGAGCCACAAGAGGCCTGATCCTTGTTGTGGTAGTGAAGCCTTCGCTCCTTCCCTACTGTTTGCCTGGAGGTGGGCGTGCCCATCCTGGAGCCTGGGCTGCTTGCAGCAGGTGGCAGGGAGACTGCAAGGAGCTGCACTGTGGTCCACAGAGCCCTGGCCTGGCTCATTGCTGGCGGCAGGTGCATACCCGCCTTATGGGGGAAGGGGGAGGGGAAGAGGCTGGGCTGTACTGCCACAACAACTCTCCTGTTGTCTGCCCCGAGGCATGCATACTAAGCAAAATGCCTTCATGTGCCATGCTCTAGTATATGTGTCAGGGGTTGCCTACCCCTCGTCTAAAGCACAAGAGATCTGGGGTCTATTTCTTACTGCAGCAGAAATTTGATTTGTGACCTTGGGTAAGTCAGCTATTACTGAAGCTGTTTATTACTGAAATCAGTTACTAAAACTGTATGTGCTCAGCTCCTTAAAATCAGTTGACAACCAAAAGTATTTAAAAAAAATTAAAAGCTCTCCAAATTCTAGGAAGCTGATGCAAAAAAAAATCATGATATTTAAATATTTTTGAAGTTTTAGACCCTTATCGCGTGTCAAGCATTTCGGGTTTGGATTTTTCCTCCAGTAATGAGGGCTGAAAGGTATTGATTTTAATTTAAAACAAATCCTTGCAAAATTCCAAATACTGCAAGAATCAAGATATATATGAGAGCTGGTAATACTGGTGCTATTTGTTTCAGGCAGGAACATCAGAACTGAAGCAATCATAATCAATGTATATTACTGAAAACATACATCTTAAACATTTTGCTCAAGGTTGTGATTTGGTATTGGTGGGAGGGACTGAACTTTATCTTTGACTCTTACACAATCCGGGTAACAGTTTGGTTTTTTTCAAGAGCTATTGTGAGTTTGTGGTGGAAATATGTTCCCTGTTAAATATTACCAAAATATGGGCAACAAACATGCTACTTTATTCAGAGATGTTTGATATTTAGAACTAATTATTTTATGGCATCCCATAAAGAGTGAAGTATATATAATAGCATAACTTGGAAATAAATCTATTGACCAAAATTAAAACAGTTTGGCTGTCTGCAAAAGAGCAATTTTCCCTCTATTTTACATCCATTTAAAATCAAAGTGTGACTACATAAGGGATAGTAATTGGACAGAGATTGCTAGTGAAAGTTGGATAATACACACATATACACACAATCATTTTCCCTTCCTGTACTCATTTCAGTAGAGACCAAGTGTGTTAAGACACCTTCAGGTAAGACTGATGAAGTTGTTCTTGCACTTTTCCTTCAAGTGGGAATGTTGTAGCTTCTTGAAGGGAGCAACAAGGAGTAATAACTTTTTTTTTTTTTTGCATGGAATCCAAGGTACTATAGGAAACATATTTCTGTCCCTGTGAGTAGTTACTGTCTATATATTGCTTCTTGGTCCTCTGACAAACCCAGTTTGCTAAAGTGCTATGCTGCTTTATCATATGCTATACTCTACCCCTCCACAAGGGGTACCCAGTTGCACCATTTCTGATAATGTAGACATGCTGCTGCTCCAACTCTGTAAGTTATGCTAGCTTTCCACCATAGAGTTATAGAAAATTAGTAAGGGTGTGTGAAGTTTTGGTCGTTGATTCAATTTGGAGAAGATTTGGCATAATTCAGAGTCCAAATTATTGAATCTGAATTGAACTGGGAGAAAAAAAATACAACCTCTGAATTGATTCAGAGATTCAGAAGGCAGTCTTTCAGGGGAACAGAAACTGAGAAAAGGGAGGGGGAGCAGGGGGAACAGACTGACATCTGTAGCTGATCAGTGACTGATTTTTCTGGGTCCCCTTCCAATCACAGTGTTCTAGGGGAGGAACATACATAGAAATGGCATATAAATCTCTGTCTGCAGGCTTTCTGTCCCTTTTGTAAGCTGTTTCTGCCTGAGCAACAGCATCTGATAGGTACTGGACTAGCTTGGCTTCCTAGTAGTCAGTCTCCTGCTAGTTTCTCTTCTTGGAAAGGATTGGATACAGCTTACTAACTAGAGTCCCTCTGCTTATTCCTGTCCAATCTATTTATTTCAACTTATTCTTCTCCCCAAAACCTCTCATTTGTTCTTGGGCTTTTTCCCCCCTTCATACTTTTTAAAAAGAAAGGTGTATTTTCCCTGGCAGTGTGATCCATCACTGTGCAGGAAAGCACAAACATTACATACAATCACACACATACACAGAGAAGAAAAAGAGGTATTACAATTAATTACACACAGATACAGTAAGAGCAACACAGAAAAAGTCCACCAAAGACTGTGACACTGGTGTCATTGGGAAGGCTTTGGCTTCCATGACCATAGTTCTTTGGAGGGAGAGGCAGTGAACTGCTGGAAAGGGATAGCCTGCACTACTCTCCACTGGGGAGGAGCCTCTTCTCAGCCAAACTGGCTGGCCTGCTCCACCGGGCTTTAAAATAAGCCTGACGGGGGGCGTGGGGGGACTACTGCAATTGTTGGCCCGCTGAGCAACCCTTGCAAAGCCAGCAGGCCAAGGCACTTAAGGGAGCCCACCACAGCCCCAGCCCTGGAACAAAATGTAGGCAAGGCAAGAGCCCCCAAGGGGACACTTGCAGGTCTATACACAAATGCCAGGAGCTTGGGGAATAAACGGGAGGAACTTGTTCTCCTGATGAACACAAAGAACTATCATACCTTGGGATAATGGAGACCTGTAGGGACTCCATCCATGACCGGGCCACAGGTATGGCCCAGCTATACCCTGTACAGGAGGGATTGAGTGGACAAAAGGGGCGGGGGCATAGCTCTTGATGTCAAGGAAAGCTACGTGTCCCTGCAAGGCACCCATGGTGGATGACTTGAGACCCTCTGGGTTAAAATCCATGGGGAACATGGCACGAGGGATACTGTGGTGAGAATCTACTACAGACCTCCTACCCAGGTTCAAGACCTTGACCAGAAGTACACCAGGGAATTGGCTGAGGCCACACAATCCCAGTGTACCATTGTCATGGGAGACTAACTACTCGGACATCTCATGGGAGGAGCGCTCAGCCAAATCCGAGTGGTCGCAAAGCTTTCTCTCATGTGTGGATGACCTCTATCTGATGCAGGAAGTCTACAGGCAGATGAGAGGTAAAGTGTTGCTTGACCTCTTACTGGCAACCGGGGATGACCTAGTCAATGACCTAATGATCGAAGTGAAGCTGGGTGAAAGTGATCACCTTCACCATCTGCCATAAAGCTGGCAGGTCAGTCAGTAATACAGAAGTCCTTGATTTCAGGAAAGCTGACTTTGACAAGCTAAGAAGGCTTGTCAGAGAGGCCATAAAGGACCAAAACTGAAAGGAGAGGGAGTTCAAGATGAGTGGTTGCTCCTCAGGGGAGCAATCCTGAATGTGCAAACAAAGTCCATCCCATCTCAGAGGAAAGGCAGCAAAAGGACACAGCAGCCCCCTTGACTCTCCATGGAACCACCAGACCTCCTACATCTTAAAAGGAAGACTACAAAGGATGGAGGACTGGAACCACCACCAAGGAGGAATACTCTGCTCTGGGCACAAACTAGCGGAGAGCAAATCAGGAATAACAAAGACTGAGATGGAACTCCAGCTAGCTATTTTTCAAGGAAAATAAAGTCATTTTTTAGATATGTGGAGAGCTGGAGGAAAAGCAAGGGCATCATTGGACCCCTGCTAAACCAGATGGGGCAACTGACAACCGATGCCCAGGAAAAAGCGAACTTGCTAAACAGGTACTTTGCATCAGTTTTTCATCAATCCCATGGGATGCCCCTGCCCACTGTGGATCAGGGAGGCCCAGGTGAGGGAGATTCCTTGCCCTCCATCAAAGCTGACCTCATGAAGGCTGGATACCTTCAAGTCAGCCGGCTGTGATGGATTACACCCCAGGGTACTTAAGGAGCTGTCAAGCATCATAGCTCACCCCCTGGCATGGATCTTTGAGAGATCTTGGTGTTCTGATGAAGTGCCTGAAGATTGGAAGAGGGCCAATGTCATGCATATCTTCAAAAAAGGGAGGAAAGTAAATCTAGCAAACTACAGGCCCATCAGCCTGACCTCTATCCTGGGAAAGGTCTTGGAAAAGATTATCAAGGAGGTCATCCTTAACAGACAAGCTGAACACAATATCCTGAGGGATACACAGCATGGGTTTGTTGTGGGTAGGTCTTGCTTGACCAATCTTATTTCAATTCATGACCAGGTGACCTATCACCTGGACAAGGGGGAAGAGAGTGATATTGTATATCTTGACTTTAAAAATCCTTCAATCTGGTAGTCCATGATCACCTCTTGGCTAATCTGGCTAACTGCAGCCTCAACCTCACCGTGATCTGTTTGGCTTCATGACAGGATCCAGTGGGTGGTGGTTGATGGAAGCCAATCGTCTTGGTGTGCAGTCATCACTGGGGTTCCTCAAGGCTCTGTCTTAGGGCGTATACGATTTAACATCTTCATCAATGATGTGGACTTGAGGACAGGAGGGTGATCCAGGCAGATCATGACACGCTCGTGAAATGGGTGGACAAGAACCTGATGGTGTTCAACACCAAAAAATGCAAGGTTCTTCACCTTGGGAGGAAAAACCTACAGCATGCTTATAGGCTTGGTAGTGCTACGCTGATTAGCACTACAGATGAAAGGGACTTGGGGGTCATGGCTGACCACAAGATGAACATGAGCCTTCAGTGTGATGCTGCGGCTAGGTAAGTGAGCAAACTGCTGGCTTGTGTCCATAGATGCTTCTCAAGCAAATCCCAGGATGTCACCATTCTCCTACTGTACTCGGTCTTGGTGAAGCCACAGCTAGTGTACTGAATCCAGTTTTGGGCTCCACAGTTCAAAAAGGATGTGGAGAAGCTTGGCAGGGTGCAGAGGAGAGCCATGAGCATGATCAGAGGTCAGGAAAACAGACCTTGTGTTGACAGGTTGAGAGCCTTGGGACTCTTCAGCCTGGAAAGCCAGGCTCAGGGGTGATCTAGCAGCCACCTATAAGTTCATCAGGATCTGGGGGAACATTTGTTCACGAGAGTGCCCCAAGCGATGACAATATCAAAAGAAACTCGATTGTGATTGATTTCAGGCTGGACATAAGAAAGAACTTCTTTACTGTCCAAGCCCCCAAGGTTTGGAATACACTTCCACCAGAGGCGGTTCAAGCACCCACTTTGAATGCCTTCAACACATTTGGATGCTTATCTTGCTGGGATCCTATGATCCCTGCTGACTTCCTGCCCCTGGGGCAGAGGGCTGGATTCAATACTCTTTTAAGGGGGCTGTTGATCCCAATCTCCCCTAGCAAGGCTATCTCATGGGTAGCCTTCTGTTGTTCCACCAACCTTTTGAGCATCAGGTATGTGGAGTTTCACCAAGTCTCCACATCCTGCATGATTTTGTGCTGTGGGATACTTATCTTTGCCTGTCTCCCTCTCAGCATCTTGCCCCTCTTGATGCTGTGGTGGAAGTAGCCTACCACTTTCCTGCACTTTAAAATCATCTCGGTGGTAGCGATGAATCATCACAGTACTGAATCATCACAGGCAGCCCTGTCCCCCTCCAAGTCATCCAATGAGGTGGAAGTTGTGTGCCACACAGCAAATGCCAAAAAATTGGCATCACAAACAGACTTCACCATAAACCCATAAACCTGTGGGTAAGCTTGCTCTGTTCAATAAGCCACCCCTGCACCATGCAGTTCATGGCCACCATGATTTCCCTTGCCATGTGGGACTCATCCATCAGCTCGGCTTGAAGGAAAGCCCACCAATGGCGTAACTAATCACACCAGTGTCCTGTGAGGGAGAGGTAGGCACGATCTCCGCCCCAGCTCTCGATGTCTTAGATGAAGTGCAAAGGTACTTGTGGCACTGCCTTGTGTAGCCTCTCCCTCAAGTACTCCCTGCATGCCTCATACAGGGAGAGCACCAGTGTCCTGCTGAAGGTGGTGTGTGTAGGCACTTGGTAGGACAGGCCCACAAGCGCCATGAGTCTCCTGAACACTGGCAACTCAACTAAGGAGAAGGACTGGCCATCCAGAGCAAGCACCTCCCCAGTGCTCTAGGTGACTTTGCTCATCCTTAAAACATGCCCCACTTTGTCTGTGGTTTTCTCCCACCACTCCAGGGTGGCCTTCCTCTGCTTCATGGAGATGGGGGGCTTTGGAGCAAGAGACGGACAGGACTTCTTCTTGGGCATGCTCCCACTGCTACCAGGCTGAGGAGGAACAAGAGCAAGGGGGTGCTGCCTCCTGAGATGCAGCAGCATTGCCATGGTGGTGAAGTATTTTACCTCTTTACCCTGGCTGATCTGCCTTCAGCAGTGCTGGCAGATAGCATACTTGGAATCATCTGCCACCTCAAAATGAGCCCACAGTACACTATCCCCCTGCTTCTGGGTTGAGGGTGGAAATCCTGCCTTATCTCCTTCCTCAGCAGGCAATGGCACAACAGGAGGAGCTGACTCAGCTGAGTCACTTGCCTCCACAACCTCAACCTCCTCCGAGGCACTTTCCAGAGGAGACCTAGCTCTAGGGGAACTTTGAGGGGTGTGGAGCACAAACTTGGATTCCCCCTTGGTGCCCAGAATTTATTTTGCTAGGGCAGTCATTTCCCCTGCTTCCAGATCCAGCTTCTCCTCTGCCACTGGGAGGTTCATGCTGGGAGCTGAAACTGGGATGGAGGAGACTGTCATTCTGCTGCTAGTGGCTATTTCTGGTGTTAGGGGAGGTTGTGCAGGTGCAGGGATATGTACTGCTCCTACCTCCTTGCTCCCACTGGCAGCATAAGACTCATGGTTGCCAGGATAGAGAATGCATCTGTGTTTGGTGGGGAGGGGGGACTTGCAACTCTAGTTCTGCCCTCTCCCTCCCCTGCTAGAAGACTTCGCACTTACCTTTCCAGCACATTTTATATTCATCTTTCCTGTGCTTGAAAACACATCTGTGTGCGTAACTAACTAATAATATCTCTTCTTCTTCTCTGATGTATGTGCCTGACTTCATAGATTTCATAGATATTTGTGCTGGAAGGGACCCCGGAGGATCATCTGGCTTCTTTACTATTTATTCCATTCAGAAAAGAGCACACACACACCAACTAGATGCTTCCTCAGCCTGATGAATGATTTTTAAACCTGACAGCTTGCAAAGAAGAATTTTTCCAACTATTCTGTTGTTCGTAGTATCATAGTACCTAGGGTGAGGAGGGATCTGAACAGATCATCTAGCCTGACCCCCTGCCACAGGCAGGAATGAATGCTGGATTCACAAGACCCCAGACAGGTGATTGTCCAACCTCCTCTTGAATATGCCCAAGGTAGGGGGGAGGACCACCTCCCTGGGAAGTTGAGTCCAGATTTTGGCCACCCTAACTATAAAATATTGCCTTTTGATCTCCAGCCTAAACATATTCTCCATCAGACTGTGACCTAATAGGTCGAATCCATTAAACCATAGGTCTAATAAAAGATAATCAGATTGACTCTAAGAACCTTGTCTGGGCTATGTCCTTAGACCAACATGGTTACAACCTACACCTCTTAACACACACAAGTGACATGAGTTTTGCTTTCAGCAGTTTGAAGTTGGGTTTCACAGAAACCCCTGCACCATTTTGCCTGAAACCTCTCAGGCCTCTCTCATGCCCAAATGAGGTGCGATATGTGGTAGGATGGGGAGCCATTTAATGCCCCACTATTGGAGCTGAAGGCAGCACTCAATGTATCATCAGCCAACAGGGGAAGAACATTTCCCTACTGAGATCCCATGACAGGATGAACTTGGAGGTATAAGGGCTGGAGCTGTATGGGGAGGAGGGGGTCCCACATCATCTTGGCCATGACATAAAACTGCACCCTCCTAGAGTAGGGAGGCCTAAGTAGGACAGCCAGTGGTGTAGCAGCCCCAGGAAATATCAGGGCTACAAATCTCCCTGATGAGAGGCAATTGAGGCAGGAGGCACCTGATAACCTCCAGTCACTGTAAGATCTTTGAGAGGCCTGAGGCTTACTGGTTACAGTGGAGGTATGAGGGTGAGAACAGGGGTTACCCTACCATGCTTGTAGCTTTCACCCCACTGCACCTTAACACACACACAGTCACACATCATGAGTTTTGCTTGTCAGCAGCTTGAGGTGCAGTTTCCTTGAAATCCCTGCACCTATCTCCTTGAACCTTAGCAGGCCTCATGTGCTCAGAAGGGGCAATCATCCCTGCTGCTTTCAACCAAATCTGACAAAGAATGACAAAGTTATAGGTATTTCAATGATTCCCCATTATAGTCTTTGGCTGAATCTCTAAATCTCTCTGAATCAGTGCTGAATCTTCCAACGCTGATTCGGCCAAATTGATTCAGGACAGTGATCCATATTGAATCACTGTCCTCTGAATTGGCTGAATCTGAATCAGAATTGAATACTTAGCTATTTGCATAGGCCTAAAAATTAGGGCTGGAAGACACCTCAGGAGGTCATCTAGTCCAACCTCTGCTAAAAGCAGGGCCATTCCCAACTAGATCATCCCAGCCCAGGGTTTTTTGAGCTGTGTCTGAAAAACCTCCAAGAATGGAGATTCTACAACCTCTTTAGATAACCTGTTGCAGTGCTCCTTGTGAGAGAGCTTTTCTTAACAGCTAATTTAAACTTTCCTTTCTGCAAAATGAGACCATTGCTCTTTGTTTTGTTATTTGCCAACACTGAGAGTGTAGCTCCTCTCTGTAACCACCCTACAGGTAGTTGAATGTTGCTGTTAAATACCCTCTCAGTCTTCTCCTTTCCAGACTAAATAAGTCCGGCTCCCTCAGTCTCATTTCATAAGTAGGGTGACCATGAGAAACAATTTGGAATCAGGGACACTTCTCCCCCTTCAGGCTGCAGGGAGTGAATGGCCTGTTAATGATTCATTGTTCTTTAATTCACAGGTGTTAACAGTAATCTGTGAAGTAACAATTAATGTTAATGGGCAATTTTAATGTCTGCTAGGGCTTCCTGTTTTACAACTCATGCACCTCCGTTCCCTGTGCTGTGCAGCTGGGACACTCATTTTAATTTTCACCTACCTGCTGGGACTGGCCTCTGAAATCCAGGACTGTCCCCACCAATCTGCAATGCATAGTTACCTATTCATAAGTCACATGCCCCAGTCCCCTAACTGTTTTCACAGCCCTCTGCTGGACTTTCTCCAATTTGTCCACATCCTTTCTGTACTGGGGGCCCCAAAACTGGACCCAGTACTCCAGCTATGGCCTCACTAGTGCTGAAGAGAAGAGAATAATCACTTCCTTCCATCCGTTGGCAACACTTTTACTAGGGACCCGGCATATGCTTGGTAGAAGTGGGGTGCACTCTGGCTCCTTTAATCTTGCAGGTTCCACTGTATCCCCTCCCCCCTGCTGATTGGTGGAGGGGCCCCACTTGTGGTCCACTCCTTATTTGTAGGGAGGTGAAAACTGTGATTAAGTATGGCACTATTTTTGCCTCCTGCTGCTGATTGGCTGAGGGGCCCTGGACAGCCCTGCTATTTGCTGCTGACTTGTAAGGAGGCAAAAACAGTGCCATGTTTAAAACCATGGTTTTAGTTTCCCTGCTGATCAGGAGGCAATGGTGGGGTCCCCTGCAGATCAATAGCAGGAGGGTGGGAGGCAAGGGGCACAGTGCACATGGAGAAACATGCAAGATTAGAAGAGCCACCATGCACTCTACTTCCTCCATGAATTCAGTAGGTCCCTAGCTCTTACTAATGCTTTGCAATATACTGCTAGCCTTCTTTGTAACAGAGGGCACACTGATGGCTCATATTCAGCTTATTCTGTACTGTAACCTCCAAATCCTTTTCTGCAGAGCTGCTGCTTAGCCAGTCAGTTCCCAGCCTGTACCAGTGCATGGGATTTCTCCATTCTAAGTGCAAGACATTGCATTGGTCTTTGTTGCACCTCATGGGATTTATTTTGGTCCAGTTCTTCTATTTGAGGTTTCTCTGAATCCTAGCCCTACCTTCCAGCATATGTACTATTCCCTTAAGGTTGGTATCATCTGCAAACTCACTGAGGGTGCACTCCATCCTATCTTCCAAGTTGTTGATGAAGATATTAAACAAAATTGGCCCCAGGACCAACCCCTGTGGCACTCCATTTAATACCAGTTGCCAACTAGACATCAAGCTATTGATTACTGCCCTTTGAGCCTGACAATCCAGTCAGTTTTCTATGCAACTTACAGTCCAGTCATCCAACCCATACTTCCTTAGCTTCTTTGTGAAAAAGTTGTAGTAGACCATATCAAAAATTGAAGTCAAGGTATATTTGCTGCTGTCCCCACATCCACAGAGCCAGTCACCTCATCATGGAAGGTAATCAGGTTGGTCAGGCATGACTTGCCCCTGCTGAATCCATGATGACTGTTCCTAATCACCTTCTTTTCCTCCAAGTGCTCAGAAATGGATTTCTTGAGGACCTGCTCCATGATTTGTTTCATCAACTGAGGTGAGAATGACAGGTATGTAGTTCCCCAGATCCTCCTTCTCTTTCTTAAAGTTTGGCACTATGTTTATCCTTTTCCACCCTTTTCCTGATGTTTCTCTTGTTGATAATGTACTTGTAAGAAACATTCTTGTTATCCTTCACGTCCCTTGCTAGCTGCAACTTGAAATGTGTGTTAGCCTTCCTGATTTCATCCCTATATGCCCATGCAATACTCTTATACTCCTTGCCAGTCATTTGTCCAAGCTCCCACTGTTTGTGTTTTTGCTCAGTGTAGAGTCCTCTACTAAGCCAAGCTGGTCTTCTGCCATACTTGGGAGTCTTTCTGTGCACTGGGATGGTTTGTTCCTGCACCCTCAAATACAGTCAGCTCTCCTGGACTCTTCTCCCCCCAGACTGGCTTCCCAGGGGAACCTGCCCATGAGTTCCCTAAGTGAGTCAAAGTCTGCTTTTCTGAAGTTCAGGGTCCTTACTCTGCTGGTCTCCTTCCTTCCTTCCCTTAGGATCCTGAACTCAACCAAACTGTGGTCACTGCTGCTCAAGTTGCCATCCACTTCTACTTTCCCCACCAAATCTTCCCCATTTGTGGGCAGGAGGTCAAGAAGAGTTCAGCTCCTACTTGGCCTCTCCAACATTTGCACTAGTAAGTTTTCCCCAACACTCTCCAAACACATTCTGGATTTTCTGTGTACTGATATATTGCCCTCCCAGCAGATTTCAGGGTGACTGAAGTTCCCCATGAGAACTAGGACCTGTGACTGGGAAACTTACACTACTTGTTTACAGATTCACAAAAATTTAGGGCTGGAAGGGACCTCATGATATCATCAGGTCCAGATTCCCTGCTCTGGGAAGAAAAGACTGCTGGGATCAAATAACCCCAGCAAGATGTGCATCCAGTCTCCTTTTGAAGATCTCTAGGGTAGGTGTCTGCATCACCCCTTCTGGAAGTCTATTCTAGAGTTTAGTAACACAAATAGTGAAAAAGGTTTTCATTATATCCAGTCTGAAACCTTCTAGGAGCAACAGTCAAACTCCTGGTTTTCCCCTGGGGATTTTTGGTGAATAATTGTTCACCTAGCCCCTGACTCTCTTTCCTGGTAAGCTACCACCAAATTCCCCCAAAGTCTTCTCTCTTCTAAACTGAACAGTCCCATGTCTATCAGCCTTTCCTCATATGGCTTGCTCTTCTGACCTCTAAGCATACGAGTGGCTCTTCTATGGACTCTCTTTTGAAGAAAGTCTCATTGGTCTGGTGGTCTGTAGCAGAATCCTACCATGACATCACCCTTGTTTCTCTCCCCTCTGATCCTAACCCAAAGACTGTCAACAGACCTATCTCCAGTTTCATACTGGGGTTCTGAGCAATCATACAGGTCTTTTACATGAAGTACAACTCCTTTTCTTTTTCTCCCCTGCTTTCCTTCCTGAACAGTTTATATTGATCCATGACAGTGCTTCAGCCATGTAGGCTATCCAACCAAGTCTCTGTTATTCCACTTATGTGGTGGTTCTGTGACTGCAAAGACTTCCAATTCTTCTTGCTTGTTTCCCAGGCTCTGCACATTCATGTACAGACACCTGAGACAACTAGCCAATTGCCCTACTTGCTTAGGAAGAATTAGTAGGCCTTCTCTGTTGCTCCCTCCTGCTTGTGCTTCCTCTAGGTCATCTATTTCCCCACTTATGTTAGACTTTGGTCTCCATTTCTTAGTGAACCTTGTTTAAAGCTTCCTCACTAGGTTAGTGACCCTGTCTGTTAAGATGCCCTTTCCCCTCTGTCATGTGGATCCCATCTTTTCCTAGTAATCTTTCTTGGAACAACATTCCATGCTGAAAGAAGCCAAAGGCCTGCTGATGACACCATCTGTGTAACTATGCACTCATCCCCAGGATGCTCCTGCCTCAGCACTTCCCCTTGACTGGAAGGATCAAGGAGAACACCACCTGAGCCATGTTCCCTTCACCCTTGCACCTAGAGCCTTGTAATCACTTGATTGGCTCAGGGTCACCCATGGCAGTATCATTTTTGCCCATATGGATGAACATTATGGGGCGGTAGTCCAAGGGCCAGATGAGTCTTGGTAATCCTTTTGTGACATTTCAGATCTGGACTTTGGGCTAGCAGCACACCTTTGAAGACAACAGGTCAGGACGGCAGATGGAGGCATCTGTCTCCCACAGAATGCAGTCTCCAACCAACAGCACTCTTCACTTCCTTTTGGTGGCAGTGGTTTCAGTCCTCCAAACCTTGGGGATGTCTCATCTAGCTTCCTCTACCAATAGAATGTGCTCCTCCTCTATCACTGGGGCTCCATGTCTTTTCTCCAGGCAAACTGCTGCAGGTGGAAATGAAGTAGTCTTCTTGCAGCCAGAGGTCATAAGCTTCCACTTACCACCTTTCTGGGCATCCATATCCTCTTCCTCTGGCAGTCCTTCCTTCATAGTCCCAGAGGTTTTCTCTAGCACTGAATTGATGACGTCTTCATGGTAGAGAGGATACTTTGGAGCCATGCCACCTTCTCCTGTAGCCCTCTTGCCTGCTCCCTGAGGGACACCCAGCAGGCATTGCTCACATCTCAGGTACTCCCTAACCTAGTTGTGACTGGAAGGAACCTGCCACAGTCTCCACAATGCCAAACTAGGAAGTCTCAACAATGAATGGTGTTGTCTGGACAGACCCCTCATAGATCCAAGCAGAAGAAGAGCTGGCAGTGACAGTGGCATTGGTATTGCAACATCCTCCAGCCATTTCTCTGGGTCTCTGAATCTACCACCTCTCTCTTCCTGCCCCCTTTTCAAGGCGACCTTCCCTAGCAAATTCCCCTTTAAGCTGGTTTATTTGCTGCTTCTTGGAAAGGCTGCCTTTTTTCCTGTTTCTTCTCACCAAGTTTACAGTGAAGGAAGGTGAGAATGTTTCCCAACACTCACGACTGTAGTCCCTTTCTGTATCACACAGCTGAAGGGATCATTAGCAAACATCTAGCTGTGAATATTTGACAACTTATATTGACAGTGTTTTATTGTATATCGGTTATGGAGTATTGCACTTAAGTCTCTAGCAATATGGTTTTGTTTTGAAGAGTCATATACAGTTACCCAGATCCTGATGTCTTTACTCCATTTTTACTGAATTTGTATGCAGGAATAATTCCTATTCAGATCCATAGGAGTTTTGCTTGAGTAAAGAACCCTAAATTCAGTCCAGTGAATTTAGTCACACCACAGCCCTCGAAAGTAAGCATTAATCTTATCAAGAATGAGGAAACTGAGTCACAAAAAGGCTATTTGCAAATGTTCCTCCCTGCCCCCTCGCCAAAACTGCACGTTACTGGAAGAAGCTTCATGTTACTTTGACCTAGCTTTTCAGGATCTGTATAGATTGAGTGCTTCAGTGGGGCTTTTTCACGCTTTTATCTGATCCAATCAGTTATTAGATAAATGTGCCAGAAAAGCCCCGCTAAAGTGCCCAATCTATACAGGTGTTGGGTAAGCTGGGTCCAGTGCACCACCTCTTTTGGACATGTGCTAGGCTTGGCACAGAACTGCGCCAAGTTTAAATTAAAGAGGTGTTTTTGTTTGTTTGTTTTTAATATCTGCAAGCAGCCACAGAAATTAAATGTTTTTTCAGAGACAGGATCAGAACCCACATAACTCCTACTCCTGTTCTTTAACTGCAAGATCATTGTTTTCCTCAAGGGATAAATAGGGTGGTCCCTTTCTGGGCATTACTTTACTATGCATTTTTTTTTTGTCTTCACTGATGCAGTGAATATGATTAATACTAGAATTTGGGATTCTGGAAAGCAATGATATAGTTCTATCTAAGAGCAGCTTATTTGAGCCATTATTGCACAGGCCCACTGACATAAAACAAATTGTACAATTTCACAGAACTAACTTCCAAAATTATAGCACAGAAACTTTTAAAATGAAGGAAGAGAGATTTGTGGAAAAAAATTGGCACAACTTATTTAATTTATCAGAACTAAAGTGCAGCAGATCTTAAATTAAAAGAAAAGATATTGTTTTCCTCTAAAACTACGTTGTCTTTCAGTGTACATTTTGCTAAACAGCTAAAATATAGAAAAAAGAGAAACCTTTTTATGAAAAAGAAATGAATCACTGTGAAGCTGTTCATTTTGGTTTTTGCCAAGCAGATTTCATTAATTTTGATAATGTAAAAGTGAAATGAGATTTGATTAAAAAATGAGAAGTGAATGAGATGTACTTCATGATAATAACACTCTTTAAAAAGAATTAGAAACAACCTTAAACAAAACACATCACATGAAACAATTTAGTCATAGTACTAAACTAGATAAACAAGAACTCTATTTTTTCAAATACATCCTCACATCTTTCATGTTCAGATAAATAGGAGATTTCATTAGATGAAGAAACTTCTGTCTAAATGAATCTTGTCTGGGATTTAACCTAAAATGTTAAATACAATACAATACATACATTTATATTTTGCATTTATATATAAAGATTGCACAGTTAAATATTCAGTGTTTGCACAAAGAGATGTGAAAGCTTTGAGATAGAGGAGTAAAAGATTTTAAGGTCTAAGACTGTGGAGTTGGGTTGAGTAGCAGAAAGTCACAGACATTTATTGATTGGTGGTCACAAACAGGTCAGGTGGTGTAAGTGCTCAGTCTTGGTATAGAGGGAGAGGCCACAGAGAAACTTAGTAAGGGGAAGGTCAATGATGGAGTAGTGCTTTGAGAAGAAGTGGATCAGTGAATGGCCCTTACAGTGAGTGGTAGAGTTAATCCAGGTTTCAAACTTGTGTAAGGACGTTTAGAGCAAGAAAGTTGGAATCTAAGGGGATGTTCAGGTTACTAGTGTGAAAACAAGTTGATGAAGATGAGGATAAGAAATTGTGACAAGTGGAAAAGGGGACGGCCAACTGTTAAAACTGGGCAGGAAGAGAGAGTGGGAAGGGAGATGATAATGGATGACAGTATTTAAGTGGATAAGAAAGAAGAATGGAGGTGGATTATGGTAGGTAAGTGAAATATGGAGAGAGAAGCTGGAAGCATTAGGAGTGGGAGAGAGATCCTTTTCCCCAGCATTCTCTTGGAGCTGACTTAAAATATGTAAGAAGGAAACTTCTCTAATAGAGAAGCTGCAACATCAGTGCTGGAAGAGACAATCCATGTTTCAGGGAATGCTTATAGAAATGGAAGGCAGAAGGTGAAAACTTTTTGACTGAGAAGGAAAATGGGACAGCAGACTTGAGAGCTTGGAAAGGTCAGAAAAGTGTTAGTGAAGTGTACGAGGGACTGAATCTGTACACTATATTAATGTGTACTATATCCTTGATAGCTCCCAGAAGCCTATGTGACCTGGCAACTGGAGTACCTTTTCACATCTTTGGTTGGCACAGTCATTGTGATTAATTATAATGGAGTAGATTTGGCTTCTGTTATCCATAGCTTTCTCACTTTGTGGTTGGATTACTGTAATATGTTTTACGTTGGGTGACAGTTGATGAATTAGCTGATACTGATGCAGAATATAAGGGCCCTGAATGTTTAGTTGGAGACATCTTCATTAGCATTTTAGTGGGAGTTTGTTATACCAGTGTTCCAGGCTATATATTGCTGCCTAGTTCTCTTTATTCATTTCTAGTGGAAATTACTGATCAGTTGGGAAAAGGTAACTTTTAGGGGAGTGTGAAGTGTGCTGTATTTGATTCAGATTTGGATTTGGCCCAATACAGATGACAATAATTAGATTTGCTGATTTGGATCACTGTCCCAATTCGGTTCAGCCAAATCTGCATATTCAATTCTGATTTGGAGAATCAGCAATTTGGCCATAGACACAGCTTTATATGTTTTGTACCTTGAGGTACAAGGCATGGCTTATGAATACTGAGATGGTGGGGTGGATGGAGCATCACACAGGAGGGACCCCCTCCTGCACCACCATGGCTCAGCAATCAGCTATGGGAGAACCCCGGGTGCCCTGCCAGACCCAGGAAGCACTAGTCACTGAGCTGGGGGGCAGGGAGGGGGGGTCCATTGCCAAGTGCACAGGAGACCTCCTCCCCCCCACACACACACTCCTGTGGGATGCTCCATCTGCCACAACATCTCGGCATTCATGAGCTGCATCTGGTACCTTGAGGTGTGCAGAAAAAAACACAAAACTGTGTCTATGGCCAAATTGTTGAATCTCTTCATACCAAATCGGAGGCTTCTGATTAGATTTGGAGGGATTAATACGTCTCCTGATTCAATTTGGATGCAGAGATTCAGCCACCAAATCGGGCCATATTTCCTCTGAATCGAATCGGCAACCGAAGCTTCACACAAGCCTAATAACTTTCTCACCTTAATCAGGCACAAAGCCTGGTTGATAAGGATCAATGAAATCTGTGGACTCAAGTATTACCATCATCTTGAAAGAAAAAGACATAATTAGCAAGAATGATGATTTGAAATTGGATTTTTGATGGAAGTTGGCATGCCCCTTTCCCTTATAGACAGTTAATGATCTCCGCTTACTCCAGGTTTAACTTAATTAGCCATAAATTAAGAAACCAGGTAGAAATGTGAACTGCCTTTTTTGCATGTTGGCAGACAAGGTTCCTTGGGTGAATTTGATATCTTTCGTTAGACCAACCCAAATGGTTGGAGAATAGTTATTAAGCAAGCTTTCGGGTTCAAAAACCCTTTGTCAGGCTAAGGAAGTTTCAGCAGTTGTTGTGTGCTCTTCCTGGATGGAATGAAAAGTAAAGAAG
>JAGPOW010002673.1:15759152-15774628 GCA_030014935.1 Caiman crocodilus | reverse complement strand
TAAGCAAGCTTTCGGGTTCAAAAACCCTTTGTCAGGCTAAGGAAGTTTCAGCAGTTGTTGTGTGCTCTTCCTGGATGGAATGAAAAGTAAAGAAGCCAGGGGCTGAGCTGGGCTGGGGAGTCAGTTGCCAGGCATTTTATAATGTATCAAAAATCCAAAGTCTATGTTTAGTCCATGATCTCTAGTATCCAGCAGGTTGATGAAATGGAGCGCATAGGCTCGTCTCTTTGCATGTAGAGTCTCAATGAATGAGGTTGTCTTCCCTGGCTGAGTTTCAGTCACTTGCTTTTGACTATTCAAGACACTTACCTTGTGCCTTGCACATGGACATAATTAGTCCTTCCTAAAGTTGAAGGTGTTTGTCAGAAAACTCAAACAGAAATATTTAATTATACTTGTTGGCAATTTCAGCCTGCATTTGCCAAGCTACCTTCAAGGTTGTACAATTCTACTCAGCTCCCTTCAGGAGAACTCCATGACAACCACAGCAAGAAATTTAAGCTCTCTCTATGCAGTAGTTGCCATATTGGCTACATTAAGAAATACAATTCTTTAGCTGTAATAAGCTCATACAAATCAACTTATATACTATATAGTTTCACATATAGCCCACATCTTTTAAACCCAAATTGGGGTGCACTTATTTAGCAGGGAAACTGAGGGTCTTGCTACACAATAATTTTAGGCAGTTTCTGGAGCCCTTAATTCCTGGATTGGCTACATATTAACACCTTTTAAGTACCTTAAAACACACATTATTTGGCTAAAAGTTATGCCAGTCAGGGGCAGGGTATTCTCCACTCTGCCTAATGTTGCTCCTGTTCTTTTTAAGGTGTGCCAACTCTACACAGCTATTCCACTCAAGTTGAAGTCCTCCAGCATCCCAAGATGCAGTGGCCCCTCCTGGGATGGGACACTGGGATGCAGCTGGGCTGGGAATGCTCTGCCCTGCTGCTTCTACCTGGTGAGCCAATGCTACAGCCCTGGAGCTTGCTTACTCTCCTCTGGCCCAGCAACTTAGGAACATGCCTGTTGGGAGAGGGCACAGAGCTGGGACTTCCTGCTCCTGCCATACTTGGAAGCTGGCTGCAGAGTGGCACAGCGTCTCCACCTGCTGTATGCAGCCGCAGCCCTGATGAGCCCTGTGTTCCACTCCCAGAGCTGCCCAATTGCTACGGGGGGTTCAAAAGCTTCAGGTGCTTGCCAGGCATGGTCACTCTTGGACAAGCCAGGTGAGAGGGAGCCAGTGGCCAGAACCTGCACAGCTTGGTGGAGCATGGGGTCAGTAGGAACTGGTTTCATGCTGCAGCTGCTGAACTCTGCCCTTTGATGGCTTGAAAATGGTATTTAAAGGTTTGCTTTTTGGGAATTGACTTATAGGTATATTGTGATAAGTGGGACTCCCTCTGACCAGTCACAGTGCTGGCCACCCACCTGTCTTTGAGAAAGCCGCTTTTCTGACATGCCTTATTAGTAAATAATTAAGTTGTTAGTCAGGTGGGAGGCTGCCCTTTGACTGCACTGGGGACAAGGGCCAAATGTATAAGGGGAGGTTGGACATGTATAAGGGAATGTACATATCCTATGCCTCACAGATGGTTTTCACAGCTGTGCAAGGTCCTGGCCTGAGGCTGGGCCCAACTTGGCACAATGTTGAGCCCATTGGTGATGCATGGGGGTACATGTGCACCCTCTGAGATTGGTGGTGCATCCCTCAAGAGAAGCACCACCATCACTGCCAGCAGCTCCTGTAGGTGACTGCTGTTCACTGCCCCCACCACCAACACCACTGGCAGCATCTGTGGATGGCCACCGACTACTAATCAGTGCCTGCCACCCCCTCCACCACTGTGGCCACCTGTGGGTGGTCGCTGTGCCCCCCTAGCCTCTGGGGACATGTGTCATTCATAGTTGAGCCTCTTCCATTCTAGCCTATTCCAGGCCACATACACACCACCCCTCTCTCACTGGGGCCATTCCACTGGCTCTCACCCAATCTCTATCACATCACTCTCTTTGGGGCCACACTCATACTGCCCTATTCATGGAGATTGTTGGGCTTCATTCTTCTGTCAGCCCTGGCACAGTCCTTTGGTCCTCTCCTGTGGCCCTCAGTTGAATGGGACTGAGTGATTCACAAAACCCTGGGCCAATTCTGCCCCTTGTCTCATGCCATATATCACACCCCAGTTGTTCCTCATCAGCATCCAATGACACCCCCCATTAACTAGTGGCTCTCACTTTTCTGCTTCTACTAGTCTTAGGCCCACTTACCGTCTCAGGCACCCTAAGACTTACTGGAATCAAGCTGACCCTTCTCCCCAGGGCTACAGCATGCTCACCCCTCACTGGGGTATCAACTTACTTGGCCCACCTCCAGGGCCACAGCTCTCTCTGCCTAGGACCTGGCCTCCTGTCTGGAGGTACACACCAGGCCCTCCAACTCTCACTCCTCTTCTCTCTCCATTCTGGAGCTCACAGGGTCTTTCACCCAATGGGCTCTAGTGCCCCTTGTATGGGCATGCCTCCCCCCTACTACCCTCTTTTTGGGGTCTTACACCCCAATGGGCTCAGGTGCCCCTCATGGGCATGCCTGGCCCTACTTCCCTTTCATATTACAGTAATCCAGCAGATGGTGTAGGCAGGGGTTTAGGTGCCTTACACCAGGAAGGTTCTTGGTCCTGGGATTTAAGTGGCCCTGTCCTGCCACAGGCAGAACCACTAGGCCTCCCTATCCTGACAGGGTACAGTTTCAGGTCATGTCCAGGACCAATGAAGCCTTCTCCTTCCCCATAGCCTCATCCTTACCTCCAAGGCGTCCCTGAGTAGCTAGAGAGCCAGGTGGTGCTGCTCCCTTGATTGCTGGAAGCAGCCTGCTCACTATTTCTGGCTGACCTTTGTTTGAACATGGCTCCCTTCACCAGGCACCTACTGACTGCCTGCCTCAGTCTTTAAAGTGGCAGGCACCATAGATGCTCTGCCACCTACTTCCCCCTTAAACTGGTTCCTGAGGGGTGAGGCTTTTCCCTGCTGCTCACAGGCAGGCTGACTCAGAGCCTGCAATAGCCCCTAAGTGGTGAGCACCCCACTAGTGCTCTGCCACACACCTCCCCTTTAGAATGGCTCTTCAGGGGTGTCTCCAGGTTGCTCTCCATACTGGCACACTCCTGGCCTGCTGCAGCCCACACTTAGTGGCGAGCACCCCACTTGTGCTCTGCCACATATATTTATATGTATTAGAATGGTTCAGGATGGGCAGCAGAGGTTAATTGATTTCTAAAAGACTGGGTCACACACACAGTTTTCTCAGCCTTCATAAGCAGACAGGCTGTCTAACAAGCAAGGACACATAGCTGAAAAACTGGAGGTGTTCCACACTGTTCCATAACATAAGATAGGGTGGCACCAGCTCACAAGGCCAAAGAGGGGGGCCTGAAATTCCTGTTTTGGGAAGGGTGTGAATGTGATGGGCTTGAATATGCTAACGGAACATAATATGGACAGTCTGATGACCACAGAGAGGTCAATCAATGAGAGCCCTGGATGAGTCTTCAGGAGGGAAGGAGAATACAAAAGAAAGGACTCGAGAATAACAAAGGGTCCTCCTTCCTGTCCTCCTTCTTGTCCTCCTTTCCAACAGAGTCCCTGAGAGAGGCCCCCATCTCCCTCCCCTGAAAGTTGTCCCTGAGGCCACCATGGATACCACCAGCCAGTCTCATCTGCCCCACTGGAGGGGTGGCCTCAGCATTCTACCTCCAGACTGCTGACATGCTGAAATCTGGCACCTAAGAGAGCCTTCAGAGTGAAGCCTTCATCCTGGCCAGATGTATCTTGACTCTGATAACAGCCCTAGGATTGGTGGCTACAGAATTGCTTGATTGTTTGCATTGTTTCTTTTCTGTTTTCATTGTGTATCAATACATTTGCCTATTATTGAATGGAAAGTTCATGGTCAGTCTGAGGGTGGGTCCACCCAGAACAAGGCATAAGGGTAGGGTGCCCCCCCTGATCAAGGAATCTTGGTCCTAAATCCAGAGCCAACACCCTGCTCCAGCTGCCTGGCCCTACTAGAGCATGAGTCTGGGTCTCTGGGTCCTGGGGCTCCAATCCTTTTTTTTTTCCTCCAGAGTTCACTTTCACACACTGATGCAGGCTGAGTGCTGCCTGAACTCTGAGGGGCTTTTTAAAGCTCTGGTGGAACCCAGCCAGCTGGCAACCTGGGTGGGATGGCATGAACAGAGAGTGGGTTCCAGAGAAAAAAAGAATTGGGCCCGGTGGTGCTCAAGCAGTGAGCTGGTCCTACCCCCAGCTCCTAGTCCCATTCCTGCTTACCACACCTCTAGTGGCAAGTCACAGCTGTGCAGGTTGGACAGTCAGAGAAGGTTTTTTTAGCCTTAGTTGTGATTGTTTCACTAAGCTGAACAACACTAAACCAATTAATGTTTGTTTAACTTATGGCATAAGTCACATTTTAGGCATAAGCCTATTTTCTGCCCAGAATAAAGCCATCTACTTTGTTTCCTGCTCCACTGCATTACTATTCAGGCATCTAAGGGACTCAGCTGACTTAATGGCCCATTGTTCTTCACTCCACAGGTATTAACCATCATCTCTTCCTTTTAATGGTCTTGATATTCCACCACTGAAGATAAGCTTTCTTAGTGAAATTTTGCTGTCTGTTAGTTGCTCCTAGGTCAGAGGTGAACAATCATTTGGGCTCATGGGCCACATAGGCAGTTCTGGGGAGCTGCTGTGGGCTGCTGAGCATCCCTCTCCACTCCACCACTGAAACAAACCAGAGCAAACACTGTGGGTCCCCCTCAACCACCACCAACAGTACACAGGCCAAGCCTTGACCTTGGTCTGTAACATGCCTGTTCTGGACTTGCCCTGGCTGAAGTAGACCATCTGGAACCTGCATGCACAGACCCAAACCTGGCCTGCCCTGTGCCTGCTCCAGGCTTCCCACTGACATTGAGCAGTGGCAGCATCCAGGCAGAAGCTGCTGCTCAATGCAAGGGAAAAGCAGTTCCTCCCCCTCACCACTGCTGGGTACTTCTTGCTGCCTGGGGCCCATATAAGGCTGCCCTGTGGCTCCTGTCCATCACTGTCACTGCTGCCTCTGGGCCACCCAGTGGGGCAGCAGTGGAACTAGTGGAGCCACAGGGCAGCCTGGGTGTGGGCTGAGAACAGCTGCAGCAAGAAGGGCCTGAGAGCAGCTAAGGTGAGGGGTTGCTTTTCCCCCGTGCTGAGCAGCAGTTTCTGCCCAGCTGCCACTACTGCTGCAGTTACTCAGTATGAGTGAACAAGTCCAGAGCAGGTGTGGGTTGGGCTGAGGTTGGGGCTATGAGTGTGGATTCTGTTTGGGCTTGAGCTGGTCTGTTCTGCTGGGTTGAGCTGAGTCCTGCGGTAGGCTGGGGTCAGGGCTGGGCACATGGGTCCCTGCCAGTAGCACAGGGTTGGGGCCAGTGATAGCAGCAGCTGCAAGAAATTGCCACCATCTGGCCTGCTTAGAAAGGCAGTCCAGTTGTGAAGCCACCCCAGCCCTGCTGCATGCCTAAGGGCAGCAGGATGAGCCATGGGCTGGATGGCACTTGGGCTAGCCAGGACCAAAGGACCTGCTATGGGCCAGACAAAATTCTTCTGCAGGCTGGATCCTGCCTGTGGGCTGTATTTTTCCCACTTCTACCCTAGGCACATCTACACTTACACTTTACTGTGGAACTGACTAATTAGGGTACGGTAATTAATTAACACTGCAGTATGATAGTACTGTCCGGGACAAGTACTATCCTATGTTTGAGTAGTTATGTATGCCAAAACACATATGTAGATAATAACTAGGGCTAGCTGGAGCATGAGGGTGCAACAGTGGCATAGAGGCTTCTCTTCAGACAAAGGAAAACTGCTGCCACCTTCCGATGGTGCCAGAAGAACCCTCTGAGCTCCAGGACCAGGAGGATGATGCTCAAGAACCAGCAGGCTCCATGGAACCTGCAGACCTCTCAGTTCCAGCTGTCACCAGGGATGAGCTACTTGCATTTCTTGACCATGACTACACCCACTGGTCCACCAGCAAGGTACAGCTAGCCTTGGACTGCTGGGGAGATTTTGACAGCTTCCTCTCCACTGGTGACAGCTTCCTCTGGGCACTGGTGGGGGAAGGTAAGGGGCCCAAAAGCTGCAATGTCTGGATCTATAGGCAGGCCCGCAGTTTCATAGATGACCTCTATGCATATGGAAGGGTGCTATGTGAACTGGCGGGCCCTACACTGGGTGTTGAGATGGGCAAGGCCCCTGCTGAACCATTTCTTCCAACCCCCCAGCCATGAGATCATTTAAAATCATGACCCTCAACATCCATGGCTGCAGGAAGGGCCTCCGGAGGTGCCAGGTGCTCTCCTTCTTTCTGGCAGGAGCAATGGGCAGCTTTCCCCTCAGCTCAGAGATGGTGGGATGTGGGGACGGTGCGCATCTGGCTTTTTTGCTGTGGCTACACATGGGGGCACACCCGGCAAAGGAAGGTGGTCTGGGAGCAGCTTGAGTGGGAAGTACTAGAGCTGGAAAGGTGCCTGGACATTAACCCAACCAACCTGTTCCTCTGTGGAGAGTGTCAAGAGAGGCGGGAAGAGCTTTGTGTTCTGGTTGACAATTGTGCCTGTGGTGCATTTGTCCGCTTGCACATGCAGCTCCTTCAGGAGATGCGCTGTAGCTCCCACTTCTATGTCTTGGAGAGGAGGTGGGGAGGCCAAGAAGTACATCATCTGATTTCTGCCTGGTGATGGCACCCCCTAACAGATCCAGGTGAGATGGGCCAGCGTGCGTGGGCCTTCTATGAAGAGTTCTTCTCCCTGAATCTGACTGATGCTGAGGCCTGTCAGACCCTGTGGGAATCCTTCCCACAGATTGACATGGGTGACTGGGACTGGCTGGAAGCTTCTCTCACTCTGGCTGAGCTTTTGGCTGCCCTCCATCTGATGCCTGGCAACAAGGCTCCAGGCATCAACAGGCTGACCTCGGAGTTCTACTGGGCTTTCTGGGATGTCCTTGGCCCAAACCTTGCTGTGGTCTGGGCCAAATCCAAGGAAAGTGGGAGCTCCTCCTGTCATGCTGGAGGGCTGTGCTGATCCTTCTGCCAAAGAAGGGGGATCCCTGTGACCTAAGGAACTGGTGTCCTGTTTCCATCCTCTGCATGGACTACAAGATGGCAGCAAATACCATCTCGCTGCACCTGTGGTCCGTTCTGATGGATGTGATCCATCCGGACCAGATGTACACAGTGCCTGGATGTTCCATCTTTGACAACCTGTACCTGGTTTGGGACCTCCTGGAGCTAGCGCATTGGGAGGGTCTGTCTTCTGCCTTCCAATCCCTAGACCAGATTTAATTAACATGATAGACCTCTACCCCTAATTGCAAATACCCATACATATGTTTAATTCTATGCTGTGGCCAGAGTCTGATTACATGCTTAAATGTTTGCAGGATTGGCACCTTAATTTGTCTATAAGTTCTCAAGCACACTGACTCCTCCTACCCCAAAATGCCTTAATTGAACAGTTCAGTTAATAAATAACAGCGGAGCAGAGAGGGATTCATGATAAAAAGTGAAAGAGACTTTCAACTGAGACATAAAAGATGATGTACAGCTTATGAGACATATGATGAGATACATAAAAGTTGTTTCAGGCATTATGAACAGCTGAAGGAAGGCCAGATTAGCATGTTATAACATCTTTGGAACATTTATGCTTTGGAACATCAAGCAAAGTGCTGAGAGACATAGAGGGAGGGGAGAAATGGGAAGAGGAGGATGTAGATGTGAAAGTTGAAAGAAAGTGGATAAATCCTTGAAGAAAGAAAACCTGAGGAATTTTCAGGAAAAAATTTTGAAATATCAGCCATTTAGTGAAGCATGATGTGTTCTGTTCCCCACATAAAGAGGTCGTTGCCAGAGATAGAAATATTCTTGGCCTCAACTATTTTTACTTATTACAGAAAGCAGAGTAAACTCCACCAGGTGTAAGGAAGCCTATCCTTTTCTTTGTCCTTCTTCTACTCTTTGTATATCTATGGTATTAGAATGTAAGCTTTTCTTGTAACCTCTGTTTTTCCTATTGGAAGTTTTACAGTGCAGTTGACATCACTTGTGGCATCAGGTATAAATGGTGCTGTACACAAATATTTAAAACTTTGGATTTTATAGTATCATGTTGGCATTCAGATACCCAAATATCACCTCCATTCAACATTATCTCAAATATCAGCTGTATGATTCAGTGTAAGGAATAAAGTGCCATGGTACCCAGGTTTGTGATGATTGTTTCTGGTCAGAAACTTTGTGTGCGTTTATCCTGATACTTAGAACTGACCTTGAGGTACTCATCAATCAGCCCATGGTACATGAACTGCTCTTCCACCATATATGTTTTACCTTGTAACTGACACCAAATCCTTTTGCACTGTTGTTTATTTGAGCACAAAATTATATTGCATTCCAGGTTCTTCTATGGAGCTTTTCTAGGAACTCTTCTGTGAAATACTTATCTCACTTTCTGGGCATGGCTGTACTTCTAGTAGGAAGGTGCTGAGATGCAGAAGGAATACAGGAATAGAGAATTATGGGATTGCTGCTGGTAGACTTTTGTGCTCAGTGTGCAGATAAGTCCCAAAAACACTGCAAGGAAGGGTGAGCTATGAGTCAAGGGCCAACAGGGTCTACCTGCGACTTGGAAGCTAATTAGAGCGTTGAGGCTCTGTGTGGACAGATGCTGGGATTTAAGTGAAATGATTTATGCCATAGATGATTGTCAGGAATGAGTTTGAGGATTATCTCATTATCTACTTGGGCTATCAGTGTATTCATAGCTTTGGCTGAGGCTCTACTTGTAGGTGTTTTCCTCACTCTAATTTAAAATGGATTTGGAGTTTGCTTCTGTAAAGCCAAGCTAGGTCAGACAATGTGACCGAAAGACTTGTCAGCTGAACTTGTAGCAGTACAGGACTTTAATTTCAACTTGTCAGCTTTTCATTATTTTTTATGTCACAAAAATTGATCGTACACATTTCAAAATCTCCCACATCTCTGACCTGAATATAATGAGTTCCAATTTGCCATATTACTTGCTCTATTGTTGCCAGAGGACACAGTCTGCCTTTAGCTTCCTATAAAAGAATAAAAACAGAAATGAAGACAATAAGATGTACATTTGTGTGGAATGGGAGGAAGAGAATTATGTCATGTGACAATGACAAACAATCACAGAAAGAATTGTCATATTCTTTACTAAAGTTATATTTTCCCTTCATTTATTGAAGTTTTTATATAGCATGAAAAGTATTATCCCTAAATGTATTTGGCCTGTCCTGGATCACTATAGAACTAGGGTCTGCAAGAGACTTTGTCAACCTTTCATACTGTATATCCAGCCTTTGCATAAGGATTTATATTTAATACAGTATATAATAGTGCCATTGTGAGGAGGGTCATGTCCAGGGGCAGTTAAAATGTGCTGTGGTGTTATGGTCGCATCCTCCTTCACTGCTGGATTGTTGTCAACACCTGTAGTCTTGGCTGTCAGATAATGTGCAGTGAGCTCTCTATGGACAGCACACCCCCTTCCTCACTTTTCTGGATCTGCTACTGCTAATGTCGAACTCTCCCCATAGCATTGCCCCCTTTCCATCCTACATTGCCTGTTTTCTTGTTGGTTTCTTTTATGTTGTTTATGAAAATGAGAGAATCCTCAATGGCACTGGGTAGCCTGGTATACAGTGAAAATTACAAATATCAGATTGTTTGTTAAATGGCCACAAAAGATGCACATCTGAACAAGGGATCTGCTTCAGTTGTGTTTGTCTCATTGGCACAATACATTCTTATAAGCAAACTAGAGATGCATCAACATAAGGTGGGTTGCCTCAGTATGTGTCCCTGCCTTGATCCACGCCATCTGCAAGGGGTAAGTGACACAAATGGCCTTATGCAGGTCTGCACTTGAGTGGAATTCAACGGAGCTTGGCTGGCAAGCATGCGTCTCAACATTGTCTTTTCTTTTTCATTTTGATGTAGAAATTGTTTGCCCTTGGGCAGTTCTGTGAATATGTTTAAAAACGCATGAAAACTATTTTGTGTCTTGAAGATGGACACTTTCACTCAGTTCTTCCTGAAAGGTCAGTAGAGGACTAAAGGTCAAAGTGAGGAGGTAACTGAGATTTCTAAACAAATACGTCAATCCTGCCCAGGTTTGGCATATTACACTACTACTACTACTTTTTTTTAACATAAATCTTTAAGTCCACATTTATTCCTTTGTCTTTTGATCTGAAATTGGTCCTTCAAGTTTAGAGTTGCATTTTTCTTCACTATAAAACAGAACCATATCAGATTCATAGAATCATAGAACCATAGAATTTGGGTCGGAAGAGACCTTGTAGATCTTCAGGTCCGACCCGCTGCCTGGGCAAGAAGAAAAGTGGGCTCAAATGACCCCAGCCAGGTAGACATCAAGCCACTTCTTAAAGACCCCCAGGGTAGAAGCCAGCACCACTTCCCTTGGATCTCGGTTCCAGATGCTAGCCACTCTAACTGAGAAGTAGTTCCTACTGATGTCTAATCTAAACCTACTCTCCAACAACTTGTGGCCGTTATTCCTTGTTATCTCAGGGGGTGCTAGGGGAAAAAAAGGTCTCCCCCAAACCCTTCTGGTCCCCCCTTGTGAGTTTATAGACAGTCACAAGGTCCCCCCTTAGCCTTCTCTTGTGAAGGCTGAACAGGTTCAGGTGCTGTAGCCTCTCATTGTAGGGTCTGCCCTGATGTCCCCGGATCATGCCAGTGGCCCTCCTCTGGACCCTCTCAATATTGTCCACATCCCTCTTGAAGTGGGGTGCCCAGAACTGGACACAGCACTCCAGCTGCGGCCTGACCAGTGTCGCATAGAGGGGAAGGATCACCTCCTTGGCCCTACTTGAGATGCACCTGTGGATACATGGTCCAGTTAGCCCAGCCAACCATGACCTTGCATTGTCGGCCCATGTTCATCCTCAAATCAATGATAACTTCAAGATCCCTTTTTGCCTCCATGCTCTCAAGAAGGGAGTTTCCCATCTTATAAGTGTGCTTCTGGTTACTACTGCCCAAGTGCAGCACCCTGAACTTGTCAGTATTGAAACACATCCTGTTTTTGTTAGCCCATCCCTGCAACCTATCCAGGTCTTTCTGCAGTCTTCCCTCCCTGCTGATGTGCCCACCTCACCCCTAATTTTGGTATCATCAGCAAATATGAACAGGTTGTTTTTCACCCTGTCATCCAAATCGCTGATAAAGAAATTGAACAGTGTGGGCTCAAGTACTGAGCTCTGGGGGACTCCGCTGCCCACTTCCCCCCGGGTCGAATATGACCCGTCCAACACCACCCTCTGAGTATGACCCTTCAGCCAATTCACAATCCATCTGACTGTGTAGGCATTGATGCCAGAGTCACCTAGTTTTTTAAAGAGGATGGGGTGGTTGACAGTGTCAAAGGCCTTGCTGAAGTCCAGAAAGACTACATCCATGGTGACACCTGAAGCCAATGCTTTTGTGACCTGATTATAAAAGGCAATCAGGTTGGTCTGACATGACCTGCCCCTAATGAAACTGTGCTAGTTTCCCTTGAGCATCATCCCCGATGCCGACCCATCACAGATATGCTCCTTGTTGATCTTCTCAAAGAGTTTCCCCAAGATTAAGGTAAGACTGATGGGCATGTAGTTGCTCGGGTCCTCCCTCCTCCCTTTTTTAAAGATGGGGACCACATTGGCTATTTTCCAATCATCTGGCACCTGGCCCAAGCACCACAAGCACTCATAAAGCTGTGCCAAGGGCCCTGCAATAACCCCTGCTAGCTCCCATAACACCCTGGGGTGAAGAGCATCTGAATCTGCTGACTTGAACACGTCGAGCCTCTCCAGAAGCACTATAACCCAATCCTCCTCAACCTTAGCTCTTGAGGAGTTCCCCTCGAGTCCATCTTGAATCACAGTGGGGGAGTTCTGGTCCCTGCACAAGAAAATGGAGGTGAAGGATTTGCTAAAGAGGTCTGCCTTTTCCTTCGGTGCAACCACCAGATTGCCCAGAATATCTTGCAAGGGCCCCACATCATTCCCCAATCCCTTCTTCATCCTTCCTATATATTTGAAAAAGGACTTTTTATTCTCTTTGATCTTGGATGCTACTCCTAGGTCTCTGTCTGCCTTAGCTTTCCTAACAGCCCCCTACCGGCCCAAGCAGTGGAGGTATACTCATCTTTGGAGATGCATAGATTCCTATACATAACTTGACATTGTTGTCTTGTGGGGCCAAGCCAACTCTCAGAATCTCATAACTGCTGTTTTAGATGGGAGGGTATGACAGAACTATACATGCATGCACGCACACATGCACACAATCAATTAGGCACATATGCACATACATAACCTTAAATAACCCCAGCTCCCCTCCAGTCTACCATTGTAATCCTGGACCCACCAATTTTCGCTCTCTTATTTACCCCCTCTCATCAACCCCCATCCATCTTCCTCCTTTCCCTTCTCCTGGAAATCTGTGACTCTTATCTTCCCTTCCCATAGTCACCAAGAACCCTAGGTATCCCAAGTACCCCAAGCACACACATACCACACCATCCAAGTTAGGAACTTACCTGTGTGTATGTGTAGGTGTGTGGTGTGCGCGCGTGTGTGTGTGAACTGGCACGCACACACACACGCACACGCACACACACACATCTCATTGTGTACATGATATACAAATTAAGCTGACAAGGATCTTCAGGTGACTATCTTTTATTAGACCAACTTAAATAGTTGGAGAATAATTTTTAAGCAAGCTTTAGGGTTCAAAAACCCTTCATCAGGCTAAGGAAGTTTCGGTAGTTGATGTGTGCTCTTCCTGGATGGAATGAAAAGAAAAAAAGCCAGAGGCTGGGATGGTATGCATACAAGACAGGCAGTCAATGAAAATGTAGATTGAGGAATCAATGGGTGAGAAACAGGCTGGGGGCGGGGGGAGAAGAGAAGGGGGATGAATAGTGGAGAAGTACCTGAGAAGTCAGATATCAGACAGGTCATAAATGTGTCATAAATCCAATGTCTATATTTAGTCCATGATTTTTAGTATCCAGGATGTTGATGAAGTAGAGTTCATAGGCTCATCTCTGGGAAGTTTTTTGCAAGTTTCCTTTAAGGATAAGGACTGAGAGATTGGAGAGAGAGTGGTTTACTTGTGAGAAATGTGTCCCCACAGGTATAGCCGGGGCAGTACTCCAAGAGGTATCCCCTCTCCAATTGAAGGGATCAAAGCAGGTTCACAAGTGCTGTGGCAGGTGTAGGGACTCTCTTCCCCCTATAGAACAGAGCCAGAACAGCAGTGGGCACTTAACCATATACCTTTTAATGAGAGAACAATACTGGGAACATAACCAGTATAAACCAGGGGGCATAGAGGACATTACAATGCCCCGAGGGGGCAGGATTCAATGAAGGTTAGACACTTACAATCATAGACATATTCATCCAGTTGACAAAAGATGGGGTTAACCAAAATATGAAAAACAAACAATACTGGCTGGTGAAATATAAAAGGCACAAAATACAAAATGACAATGAATATAGGACCTAGGTACCTGGAGGGGGAGAAAACACAACAGACTCTTTCCACTGGTACAGGAATTTCTTCCTATTAGCTCACTCATCCCAGCTGGGACTTGAACTCAGCTCTCCCACATGGTAGGCAGAAACTACCACACAGGCACCAGAGCTGCTATTACCCTAAGCTGCTAGGGGTCTTGGCCTTCTAAGTTCCCCAGCCTCACATTGAGCTGCCTAGCCTCTTTTTGGAGGAGCTGGAAGTAGAGGTGGGAACCTATCAGGCTCAGATCCTTGCTGAAGCTGGGGAGCCTCCTGCTGGCTGTAGCCTCTCGTATGCAATCCTGGAGCCTAGTGGGTAGCCTCTCTTGCCAGCTGCATGTCATGCTGCTGAAGATCCAACTGCTGCCTGCAGGTCCTCTTCCCTCAGGCTCTTCGGAGCCTCTTGTGGCCCCTCGCTGGTCTCCCCTGAGTCAGCTGCACTGCCCCTTTTATCCCCCTCCAGGTGACCCAAGAAGCCAATAAGAGGACATGGAGGGTGAGTCTCTAGGGCCTGGTTGGTGAGGGAAGGGAATCCCAAGTCCTCCAATCATTTTTAACCCTTTCAAAACCCCTGGAGTAAGTCACCAACAGCTAGCCTGCCACACAGGTAATTAGGTATTCCTGTCTTTGATAGATTTCTGGTGTGCATTCATTCTGGTGTGCAGTGATTGGTCTCTCCTATGTATTTTCCATCTGGGCATTTGTTGCATTGGATAAGATATATTATATTTCTGGAGGTACAGCTGTAAAATGCAGGTATGCTGATGGCTCTCTTGTGGGGTGTAGTAATTGTGGGGGTGGTGGAGATGTGTTGGCAGGTTTTGCATTTCTTGTCATGGCATGGTCTGGATGCATTAGGTGTGTTCTGGGTCTGAGGAAGTTTGCTTCTGGTGATGAGGTTGGTGAGGTACGGTGCTTGTTTGAAGGCTAAGATGGGTGGCTCTGGGAAGATCACTTTAAGAATAGGATCTTTTTCTAGTATGGGTTGCAATTGTTTGAGGATTTTCTGTACGGGTTCAAGGGACGGGTGATATGTCATAACCAGCAGTGTGCGATTTGTGGAGGGGTGTCTTTTGTACTGCAGCAGTTCTTCACATGGTATCCAGGTAGCTCTTTCAAATGTGCAATCTATCTCTCTGCAGGAGTGTTCTTGTTGGGTGAAAGCCTTTTCAAGATTGGTGAGGTGGCAATCCCGGGTGTTCTCTTCAGTGCAAATTTGGTGGTATTTGAGGGCTTGGCTGAATATCACAGCATTTTTGGTGTGTTCAGGGTGATTGCTGGTTCTGTGCAGATGTGTATGTTGATCTGTGGGTTTCCTGTATAACGTGGTCTGTAATTTATCATTCTGGATACTGATCATCATGTCTAAAAAGGAGATGTTGGTGCTGGAGTATTCTAGAGAAAGTCAGATGGAGTGATGGTGATTGTTGAATCATATCAGATGTTGAATGTCTGATGGAACTCAATCAGAGAGGTCAGGCTTTCAGCCCAAATGATGAAGATGTCATTGATATATCTTACAAATATGGCAACGGTTTGATGGTACAGTTCTTGACAAAGTTTTCTTCCAGGTGGCTCGTAAAAAGGTTGGCATATTGTGGGGCTATTTTGGTGCCCATAGCTGTTCCCGTTATCTGGAGGAAGTGTTGGTTATTAAAAGTGAACTTGTTGTGTGTGAGGATGAAGTGTATAAGGTCAGTAATATCTTTGGCTCTGTATTCTGAGTTGTAATCTTGTTCCTGTAGATATGTAAGGCAGGCTTGGATGCCATCCTGGTGTGGGATGTTGGTATATAGGCTGGTAACATCCAT
>JAGPOW010002673.1:15733759-15754013 GCA_030014935.1 Caiman crocodilus | reverse complement strand
CACTGCAGATGGGCATAATTTACAAAACAACCTTCCAGTCTCGCTGTGTATTCTGTCTTGGGAGGATGGCTCGAGGCCATTTATTAGGCCTTCAAAGAAGGCTCGGGGTTATTCACAACAGGACCATCCACAAAGAAGCTGGATATTTGTCATAGAACATATTGGTGCTGATTATGTCCTGTTTTGTGTAGGTCCCAACTTCCTTCCTCTCCAGCACTTCCTACAGAGGGGCTTGCACCAGGGTTCTCTTAGCCCTATTGTTGGAGAAAAGAGTGCGAAACAGGATGAGGAGAGCAAAGCCAGGTCAGGTTGCAGAAACCTGGCTGCAAAGGCCAGTAGGTGCAGGTAGCTTAGGTCAACTGAACTGCATGACCCAGCCTGCAGTGTGCAGGCAGCAGAATACAGGGCTGCTGATTACGCAGTAGGCACTAGGCAGCACCTGGGCCTTGTTGGCAGGGTGCTGGATCAAGTGCCAGGAAGGGGACAGCTTAGGTGCATATAGGCCCAGCCTCTGTGTTTGGGCTGTTAGTCTACACTGCAAGCTTCAGGAGGAAGAGCTGTGCACTGAGCTGCCTGTCAGAAAATAACAGAAGTACCTAGGAGTCTGGTGGGGAAAAAGCCAGCCTTAGGGTACAGCCTTTGAGTAGGTGTGATATTTTTTATTATACCAGCTGAGTAGTTGCAAAAAAATGTCTTGTCAAGCTTTAGGGCACAGTCACCCTTATTTAGTCATGGGCAGTATTTTACTGTTCTCAGAACAGATCACAGACTCACCATGCCTGCAGAAGGATGCTCTATGGTTTAAGACTTGCTCCGGGTAGGGGCACTATGGGCTGAACCAAGGAGGTGAATGTAGAAAAGAACATGCTATAGTTCTTGAAAGGAAGAGCAGGAATTTCAATTTTGGCTCAGAGCAAGTGGAGATGACAGTTGCTACTGTGAAGGAAAGCAAAGATAAGTATTGCTGTGGCATAATGTTCTCTGGAACAGTTACTTAGAAAGCTCACGTGACAAAAAAATGCAAAGTTGCTTTTGACCTAACAGTCATGCCTAAGAACAACAGCAGCCTAACTAATTGTATTTAAAAAGCAGAAGACTGGAGGTTTGAAAAGTTAAATCTCATAGAATCCAGAAGGAGAGGATGTGCCAGTATTCGCTGATTAACCTTTCAAGTTTTGTTTGTCACCATGTTAAAGGACAGGTTTCCTACCCTTTTTTGTCATATTAAAGTTGAAAGTTTCATTCAGGCCCAGTGGGTATAGGGCCTGTTTTTCCACTGCTCTGCACCCCAAGCAAAGGTTTCACTCCCCTCCCCACACCCCAAAAGGAGGTGCAGCACAGACTCCATAAAGTCCACTAGGCACTCTGTTATTGCTATCAATTTTATGTAGGAGGCACCAACACTGATAGGAATGTACAAATGGATCCATCTAACAAAATGGGTGCTACTCCCAGTGTTCTAAGAGAGCAGAGCAGATTTAGTAGTGATTTGCATGCACACCACACAGGATAAATGAATCATACACAAGACACCAGGTAGTGAAGAATAAGAGGCAATGATATATATGGCTTTTTATAAGTGCTATGTGCAGAAGCAGTTTTATAAGCCCTCATATTTGGTAGGTTCTGCATCACAGACAAAGGCATATAACTGGAGGTTCTTTTACTGGCATGTCTTCTACCTTTGACTTCAGGCAAAATGCCTCCATAAAGTCAAGTGCTATCTGTGAGACTGGCGAGTGCAGGCTAAAGGGCTTGGTTATGGTGCATTGGTGTACAATGACTGCAGACATTAACAACTAAACTAGTAAAAATTAAACTAACAAAAACTGGCCCAAACTAAGAAGCCAGTTTTTCAGGGGACAGCTCTGAATGCATGCAAGCATTCTTTTTCTGCACAGCCCCGTAGCAAATTTGGGTGTCTAATCCTAGTATCTGATGCCCCCTGGCAGTCAGATTCACCTGCTACAATCTCCAGCCTCTCTTACCTCCTGTCTCTCACCTGCCATGCTTTTGATATTAACAGCAATCCACTGGGGAGGCTGCCTTGTGAGGTCAGAATATAATTTTCAGGGCCATCCTTCAGCACTCTAGCACCAACTGCAGCCTTGCCCCTCTGTGCTTTTCTACAGGCTGGGATTCCCTTTCAAGACAACACTCAGGGCTTCTATACCTCCTCAGGCAACCATGTAGCAAAACCACTAGTTTTTCTTTTTTTTTTTTTAATTTAAAAATACATCTCCTCCCCTTCCCCAACCATTTCTGACTTTCTCTCTGCCCTCTCTATCCCTTATAAGTGATTACAAATAGTACTAGGTAAACTTGTTCTTCCTTGCTATTTGTGGAGTTTTAACAGTGTTAAATTTTACTGAAAGAAGTTCCATATAAAGTACTTAATTTTAAGTTACTGTAAAATTATATCTTTTTTTTGGAAGCAATGAATAATAGTTAGTCTGTTGTTGTTACGTGCTGCAGGTAAAAGTACAACTAGCTTAAAGTAGTACCACTGTGAAGACCAACTTTATTAATAATCTGATCATTGTAATTTGAGTGACTACCAGGGCCCAGGACAACAAGAATGAGGTATTCACTGATATCTTAAAAGAAGCTATTTTTTAAGCATAAGAAGTAAAGGATTCCCCTGATTTGCCAGCTCACAGGGCTAGTTTGGGTAAAGAATACCACTTCCATAACTAAACTCACAGGAAGTAGGAATGTGACTAGTATCATGCCTGGTGGTCTTTTATTCCTTTATCTGAATTACCACAATCTCATTTACACTGGGTCACTTGTGGACAGCATTTTGCACAAGTACAAAGCTTCAGCTGACTTTGCACTACCTGGAGCCATGGGAAGTTGGCTTAATTGCTTCACCATCCTACCCCACAAGCACAGAATTGAAACATTAAGACTGTGAAGCAGAGTTCTGCAATGTATGAGCATAAACCACAGATCCACACATTTGCCTACGTTTGGATGTATATTAAAAATAATCTGTTTATGTATTTAATTTGATCAGAGTTTTATCTGCAGTCACTGCATATACAAAACTGTTATAGTAAATTTAAGTACAGGAGGCCTGCAGGGTTAGGTCTATATTAATTGTATTATTAATTGTCTATGTTAATGGCAAAGAGTGGTGTAATGGGTGATGTTTTTGATAGTTCTTTTTTAAAAATATTTTTCATTCCATTCTTCTTTCAGGTGATTTTAGAACTAATGGTGCATTTATTGGTGGAAGGAGGGCAGGTTTTGGGGAGAACAGAAGTATCATCAGTTCAGTGCCCCTTTTCCTTTGTTTTCAGAATGTAGTTGGGACTTTCTAAAAGATTTATCAAGGTTGCAAGTAGTGCAGTTGCTATATCTATAACACAATTTTATAGAAACCAGTACTTTACAGAAATCAGTATCTTTGGAAAAGTCTTTATTTGTTATGTTTCTGTTTCTTCTGAAAAAAATAAGAATAACTTCTTAAGAAAGGGTAGAGTCAGTTTATAAGATGAGTGCAGTTGTTGGCTGCTACTTAGTTTACATTTGCCTTTATGGCAGAACTCTCACTGATTTCATTACAAAAATAATGTTTTTCTGGCTCTTGGGCTTTAGTAATAATGCCATTTTAACTCAGATTATCCTGTTTTGGAACAAACCCCAGAGAAGGAGACTCTAGGTGGAAGAAAGCTACTTTATAGAGTTTCTCCTCTATCATTTCGGTCTGAGGAAGATATTTCCTTTCTTCCTGCTGCAGAGGAAGTAGGAAGGTCACTCTAGATCTGCTCCAGGTATTGAGGAGAGCTGGGCTGGGCTCATGAGGTAAGAGGGCTCTATTCCACACTGTCCCTCCAGCTCTGGCCAGACAAAGCAGTTGGCAGTTCTGTGCTGCTCCCTCCATCACTGACAATCCCAGAACTGGGAAGTGGGGAGTTTGTTTAAAAGAGGGGTGGTTTGGTAGCCTCCTTGGAGGCTGCTGGAGTGCCCTCATCTGCTGGCCAGGGCAGTTGCAAGCAGGCTCTAGCTCTCCTCCTCCCACCCTGTAACCAGTCTGGTGGGGTGGGGGGGAGGCTTCTAAATCATGGCACATTATGAAATGCCTTAAGAACTGGCAGAAGGGTAAACCTCCTCATTGTAGTAGCCCTTGATCAATTTCCATTGCTATGGTGGAAAGAGTGGTGGGTAGGTAATTCCTTCTGGTCTAATCCTGGTTATGATCATGTTATAACTAAACTCAAGAGCTTTGTTTACTTTTTTCCCTATGAATGTAATTGTACATGCTATAGCTGGTAGGCCTGTGTGAAGCAGCAAGTGTTCACTTTGGATTTAGCTGATTCAGAGGAACAGTGATTCAAATCACTGTCCTGATTCAATCAGGCCAAATCAGATTTGGCCATAGACCAAACAGGCACCAGTCCTCACTATGCTGGACACAGCTGGCTAAGTCTATTGTGGTGGGTGGAGTGGGGAGGGAAGAGGTGTGGGGGGTGCAGATCAATGATTCCACAGTGAGGGAGGGATTGGGGCTGGGACAAGGTGCCCAGCTGGGGCAGGGGGGGTGCAAGCAGAGCCATCCCTAGGGTGTGTGCCAACAGGGGTGGCAAATGGCTGGAGCCAGCAGAGCGGGGGAGGGATGGTGAGTGTCCAGAGCCAACAGAGTGGGGTGGGGTGGGCATCCAGAGGAGAGGCTAGAGCTGGCAGCTGATGGCAGTAGCAGAGCTGGTAGTACTGGGCAGTGGCAGCAAGTGACAGTCATGGTAGGGCCTGTATAGGACTGTCCATGGGGCCCCCCAAAGCACAGTGCCTGGGGAGGTTGCCCCTATTTGCCCTCCTCTCAGAGATGGCCCTGGGCGTGGGACTCCAGGAGCAGGTTCTCATCACTGTGCACCACTGGTCCGGGAGGGCATGGGTGCAGGCGTGTACCTGGATCTGCATGGGGTGGGTCACACCAAGCTGCACTTCAAATAGTCAATAGAAGGTGCTTGGAGTGGGGGCCATGTCCTTCTGCCATTTTCCCACCTTCCCCACATCTCCCAGACAAGCCACAGATTCACCCCAGCTGGGCGAGCAGTGTCAGGGCATGGTGGTCGACGCTTGCATCTGGGTCAGGGAGGGGCTGGTGACAAGGCGTATGGGGAAGTTTAGGGTGGCTGCAGCCCTCCCATAGCCCCCACTCCACTGTGCTCTGTGGAATGGGAAGAGCCAAAGCTGTGCTCTGGACTGTGCCCGGGGCTAGCCACCTGGCATACAGCTCTGGCTCCACCCGCTCTGCGGTGTGCAGCCCAACACACAACTTGGCCCAGTCTGCTCCATGCTACTCCCATGCCCTCCTGGACCAGCTGTGTGAGGTGATGAGCAGTGGTGGGAGCCTTCCTCCCTGAGTCCCACACCCCTGTGGCTGGGCAACTTGTCCCAAGCCCAGACCCAATCTCTCCCTCCCTGTAGGGGCATTGATTTGTCCTCACCATACTCCTTCCTTTCCCCTTCCACCCAGCACAACTGACTTACCAGCTGGAGGCAGCTGTGTCCAGTATCCTCGAGGACTGCTTGCTGCCTATTTAGTCTATGGCCAAATTTCTGAATTGGGCTTAATATTTTCCAAATACATTTGGAGGCTTCCAATTTGATTCAGAGATTTTAATTAGTCTCCTGATTTGATTTGGATTTGGCAATTCAGCTGCTGAATTGAGTCACACTACTCCATATTGAATCAGCTACCAAAGCTTTTCACAGCCCTAGTAGCTGGCCATGAAATCATCCAACACTTTCTATAGAATCAAGGTACTCTGTCTTTGGACTGCCAGCCCATTGTGTGAAGAAATGACCCCAACAATTGAAGTAACTCATCAATTATTTATGCTGTTGTAATGCCTATAAATCCCATTAAACTCACTGCTGTATAGAGGGCAGCCGCTGACCTTAAAAGCCTAAGGATATAAGGCAAAAGACAGATTGAATACAGATGTATAGAGTAATAGAAAAGAACAATGCAATGATATTGATTAGCATGACAGGTAACTCTTATCGTAGCAAAGACAAGTGTTAAGGAAGATTATGAGAGAGTTTTTCAGATGTTTTCAAGTGTGAGAGAAAAAAGTCTTGGAAATAAAGCAAAGAAGTTTAAAAAGTATGAGAGAGATGGAGGTTAGTATTACAGGGCAATTGGCAGTGGGAATTAGAATCTTAATAATAAATGAGAAGTGATTGGTAGGAAAGAGAGGTCATGAAGGACCTTGACAGTAAAAACAAGCAGTTTGCATTCGATGTAATAAGGACAGGGGAGCCAGCAGACAGATGCAAAGAAAGGGATGATATGGTCAACATGACAGGCTGGCAAAATGATCCTGCAGCAATACTCTGGATGGATGAGATTGCTTTTCTCAACTCTGGAGAAAGGAATGTTGGAGAAATTAAGATGTAAAATGATAAAAACCAAGATGAGAATTATTTGTGTGGATGGATAGATTAAGTCAGAGCTTGGAGACGATATGAATAAAAAAATCTGAAAAATGTAGGCGTAGCCTGGATTTGAGGACCAAGAGAGAGATATTGTTTTAAAGATAACACCCAGATTATAGACCAGAGTTACAGGCAGGATGGTGATAGTGTTCAGTATTCTTAGTGAGATTGTCAGTGAAAGCAAGCATTATTTCTAAGTCAGTTAAAGAGAACAATTTCAATTCAGAGTTTCTCCTGTGGTTTACTCATCTGCCATGCCTTGATGGGACTTGATTGAAAAAAAAACAGCACACGGGTAATTCTGAGAGATTGTTGTGGTCATAAAGCAGTTCTTTAACAAACTTAATAACACTGTGAACTGAGGTCTGCTCACTTCATAATAAGGATTCTCAGCTTCTCTGAGTGCACCCTGCTTATAATATTGCCTTCATAAACAAAGAAAAAATAGAAAGAGAAGAACAAAAATCTCCATCTTCTTCACCTGTCTGTACTTTGTTCAACTGTGGTTGAGAATATTTGGATAACTCTCTACAGTCCTGTTATTCCAATCTGTAAGTCATAGCAATGTTTCTTATTACCTTGGCTGGGGTTCACCAACCCTTGGTTGCAGTCAGTGCCTGTGTGCTTTCAGTCCTTATGAGATGCTGAACTCGGTTGCTCTCATGTTTCCTCATGAAACTTAGCACCATCATCAAATCACTACAGCTCCAGATTCCCTTTCTCGGGGGGATCCAGTGTTTGGTTATCTCTCTTTTTATCCTTGTCATTTTCTGCTTTCTCAACTATCAACATCTCTCATTTTTCAGGTGTGGCGAAAGCTCTTGATGCTAGTTGATGATATCAGTGTTCTTTGTCATCTTGTTGCCTGGGTGGTAAGTTCCTTTTCATCACTGTTCTTGTGTAACAGGGATTGATGTCTCCCTGTTACAGTCAGTTACAAAGGCCCTAGCATGTATGCAAAAGAAACAGGAAAGTTACAAGGAAACTGCTTTCCCTTTGTTCCTGGTTGTTCTATTTTGGACAGCATTGTCCCCTTCTAATACTGTGTAGTTCTCTGAAGATTAAGGAATTAAGTTTAGAGAATGATAAAGCTTGCTTATTCAGAGAGCGGTACCCTCCTTAATCCCCAGGCAAATGCAACAACTTTTACATAACACTTTAAAGGTATCCACATATCTTCCCCCTTTACATGTAATGTATCCCCATATAATACTAACATTGGCAGTTTAGTTCAACACATAGTTAAAGCACATTTTAACAGGTCTCTTAGTCTTTGTCTTTGTCCTTAGTCTTTGTCTTCTTAGTCTTTGTGTTGGCTTTTTTAGCTCCAAGTGATCTTCTCAGTTTTTCTGCATTCTCAATCCTTATTTATTCAGTTCTTGTTTGGTTTCCTTGTTCAGATGTCTCTACTTCTGTGTCATTTTCAACCTCCTCTGTTGTTTCTTGTTGGTTTGATGTCAGCTCTGTTTCCTTTGGTGAACCTTGTGATGCTGTTGCTTTTCTCTCTTTTATAAGATGCAAGTATCGTCTGTTTCTTCTTAACACCAGTCATTCTGGTGTGGCTACTGTATAGGATCTGGGAGCCACTTGATGAGGGTACCAGTAGTTTTTGTTTCTATATTCATCCATCTGAAATAAGCACCATATCTTTGTTGTGCAGTTGTTACTCCTTGGAACCCCTGTCATAGTAACATGTTTGTTTGAGTTTGTTCATTTTTTAAAAAAAATGTTTTCATGTCTTGCTTTTCATTCTGATGAGCATCATCCACAAGATCTGGCAGCCTCATTTTGAGTTTCCTGTTGAACAAAATTTCTGCTGGGGAAAAATCCATGTTCCATGGGTGTTGCCTTGTAATTTAGGAGTGATAGGTAAACATTGGTGTGTGAATCTGTAGCCTTTTTCAACAATTTCTTCATTATTTGTACTCTATTTTCCACCCCACAATTCAATGGTCTGTATTTAGGACTTGAAGTGTTGTGATGGAATCCATATTTGTTTGCAAACTCTTTAAACTTAAGACTGTTGAATTGTGGTCTGTTGTCCAGTCTCACAATTTGTGGAATCCCATGTCTAGCAAAAATCAATTTGATGTGAATTATGACATGTTTTTTGTAATGCTTTCGAGCAATGCAATTTCAGGATGGTGAGACTAGTAATAATCCATCACTAGTACATAATTTTTTTTCTGCATGTATGAATAAATGAATACCCACCTGATACCACGAAGCTATGACCATCATGGGCTCTCTTTTTTGCACATATCTGTACTTTAAGCATATTATACAAGCTTTTACAGCATCTTCTATTGTCATTATTTATGTTGGAACAACAGAGAGCACTTTTTGCTCTCCTTTTACATTTTTCAATGCCTAGATACCCCTCGTGTATTCTGTTTAACATGTCTTTCTTTAGCACTTCTGGAATAATGAGTTGTGAGCCTTTGAACAAAATGTCATTCCGTACTGACATCTCTTCCCTGAACTGAGAGTAGAGGTTAGGTATATGTTTTCCAGGCCAACCAACAAAATTAGGTGTTATCACATTTTGCAACGTGGTATCCTGACCAGTAGCTTCTGCAATAGTACCCATATTTTATCTGTGGCGGGAATCACTCTTTTAATTGGATTAACAATGTACTATGTTTAAATCTGAAATTCTGCCATTTTTAATTGTGTCATGTATCTATAATAAGTAGATATTTTCCTAGAGTGTACTATATGTCTAGATCATACATTTGTAGTTGAAAGAAAAGTCTCTGTAATCTTATTCATACATGCAGGAAAAATCATGTCTGATAACCCTTTCTTTGCTATAGTTACCAAAACTTTATGATTAGTTTCAGCTTTCACAGGCTTCCAATAGATAAATATATGACATTTCTTACAGCTATATACCAGAGCTAAACTTTCTTGATTTGTGCATATAGACACTATGACTTGGGAAGTGCCCTAGATGCATATGTTACTGGCCTCCAGCTATGCCCATGTTTTTGAAGTAAAGCTGCTCCAATGCCTTTTTAGAAGCATCTTTTGACAATTGAATTGGTCTTTTAGGGTCATAGTATTTTAGTACTGGAGCTTTCATTATTTTTTCCTTCAAGTTTTTAAATTCAGCTTCCTGTTCACGTTCCCATGTCCACTGAGCATTGTTTTGTAGAAGTGATCTAAGGTATTTGGTCTGCTCTGTTAAGTTAGGTAGATATATCCCTACAAAATTGATCATTCCCAGTAATCTTTGCATTCCTTCCTTATTTGTAGGGGGTGGCATGTTTAATGGCTTTACCCTGCAGGATCAGTTTGCACCCCTTTTTCAGAGGGCTTTTCTCCCAGATAAGTTATTTCTTTGACCCTGAATTTGCATTTTTGTTTGTTTAGTTTCAAACCATCTCTGCAACTTTTTTCTAGTGCCTTTCTTAGCCTCAAGTCATGCTCTTCTGTAGTATTTCCCCAAACTAATGCATCATCAATATAAACCATAGTTCAATCGAGACCTTAAAAATGTGTTGCACCTTTCTGTGAAATATTTCAGATGAAGAACAGTCCAAAAGGAAGCCTACAAGCAATACCTTCCAAAGGGCATATTGAAGGTACATAATCAAGTGCTATTGTTTTCTATGGGCACTTGCCAAACCCCAGAAGAGGCATCCAAAATGGAGAAATATGTAACTTCTACTACATTGCCAAAACCCTTTTCCCTGGTGGAAATGAGAAAATGCTCTCTGTTGATGTACCTGTTCATTTGCTTAGGATCCAGACATACTCTCAAGGATCCATCTTTTTTTCCCTCTATTATGACCAGTGAATGAACCCAAGCAGTTGGTTGCTCTACTTTTTCTGTAATGTCCATGTTAACTAATCTATCTAATTCCATTTTCAGTTTCTCCCTTAGTACAAGGGGAACATTTCTTGGAGTATGTATGATGGTTCTCTTAATTCTATCTTGTACTCAGTTGACAGTGTCCCTGTGCCTTGAAACACATAATAAAACTCTTCTGTGTTCTTGTTTTCTAGTCCTTCAGTGGTGTCCATTCTCTTAATCAAACCTAGAGTATTACATATTAGCAACCCAGTAATAGGCACTAGATTTCCAGGAACTGTTGCAAATTGAATATTTACTATATTACCCTTCTAACATACAGTTGCTTGAAATCATGTTCCTATTATATGCTTTATGTCTGACTTTCTCATTCTCATAGGACATGGGTTTAATTTTCATTGTTTTCTTTCTTCTTATGTTACTCCTGGTACCATGTGTATATCCATAGATTCATAGACATTTGGGCTGGAAAGGACGGCAGAAGATCATGGAGTCCAGCCCCCTGTCTCAGGGCAGGAAGTCAGCAGGGATCATAGGATCTCAGCAAGATAAGCATCCAAATGTATCTTGAAGGCATTCAAAGTGGGTGCTTGAATCGCCTCTGGTGACAATCTATTCCAAACCTTGGGGGCTTGGACAGTGAAGAAGTTCTTTTTTATGTCCAGCCTGAATTAGTTGTGGCAGAGTTTGTGACCATTCAACATTGTCATCCCTTGGGGCGCTTGGGTGAACAGATGCTCCCCCAGATCCTGATGAGCAGCCCTGGTGTACTTACAGGTGGCCACCAGATCACCCCTGAGCCTGCACTTTTCCAGGCTGAAGAGCCCCATGGCTCTCAGTGTCTCATCATAAGGTCTGATTCTGTGACTTCTGATCATGTGCATGGCTCTCCTTTGCACCCTCTCAAGCTTCTCCACATCCTTTTTGAATTGTGTAGCCCAAAACTGGATGCAGTACTCCTGCTGTGGCCTCACCAAGGCTGAGTACAACAGGAGAATGATGTCCCAGGATTTGCTTGAGAAGCATCTATGGATGCAAGCCAGCATTTTGCTCACTTTACTAGCCGCAGCATCACACTGAAGGCTCATGTTCATCTTGTGGTTTGCCATGACCCCCAAGTCTCTTTCATCTGTAGTGCTAATCATCGTAGCACTACCAAGCCTATAAGCATGCTGCAGGTTTTTCTTCCCAAGGTGGAGAACCTTGCATTTTTTCGGTGTTGAACACCAGCAGGTTCTTGTCCGCCCATTTCAGGAGCCTGTCAAGATCCACCTGAATCACCCTCCTGTCCTCAGGTGTGGATGCTTTACCCCAGAGTTTGGTGTCATCAGCAAATTTGGCCAGTCCACTGAAACCAATGTCCACAACATTGATGAAGATGTGAAATAGTATAGGCCCTAGGACAGAGCCTTGAGGGACCCTACTGGTTACAGCGCACCAAGACGATTGGCTCCAGTTGATGACCAGCCTCTGGGTCCTACCGCAGAGCCAGTTCCCCAGCCAGCAGATCATGGTGAGGCCAAGGCCAAGAGGTGATCAAGGGATACCAGATCGAAGGCTTTTTTAAAGTCAAGATATACAATGTTGATTTGTTCCCCATTGTCCAGGTGATAGGTCACTTGGTCACAAAAGGAAAAGAAATTGGTGAAGCAAGACCTACCTGCAACAAACCCATGCTGGGTATCCCTCAGGATATTTCATTCAGCTAGTCTGTTTCATAGTTTCATGGTTGCTAGGGTCAGAAGGGACCTCAGCAGATCATCAAGTCTGACCCCCTGCCATGGAAGGAAAAAGTACTGGGGTCAAACAACCCCAGTGAGGTGTTCGTCTAACCTCCTCTTAAAGACCCCTAGGATGGCCTCTTCAATAATCTTTTCCAAGACCTTCCCCAGGATAGCGGTCTGGCTGATGGGCCTGTAGTTTGCCAGATCTACTTTCCTTCCTTTCTTGAAGATAGCCATGACCTTGGCCCTCTTCTAATCATTGGACACTTCACCAGAGCACCAAGAGCTCTCAAAGATTTGTGCCAGGTGCTGAGCTATGATGTTCACCAGCTCCCTGAGTACCCTTGGGTGTAACCCATCAGAGCCAGTTGACTTGAAGGTATCCAGCCTGTCAAGATGTTCCTTCATGAGGTCAGCTTCAATGAAGGGCAAGGAGTCTCCCTCACCTGGGCGTCCCTGATCCATAGGGGGCAGGGCCATCCCATGGGACTGGTGGAAACCTGACACAAAGTACCTATTTAGCAAGTTCACTTTTTCCTGGGCACCTGTTGTCAGTTGCCCTATCTGGTTTAGCAGGGGTCCAATGTTGCCCTTGCGTTTCCTCTGGCTCCCCATATATCTGAAAAAGGACTTTTTATTTTCCTTGATATTTGTAGCTACTGGAGTTCCATTTCAGCCTTGGCTTTCCTGATTTGCTCTCTGCAGGTCCAGACCAGAGCAGAATTTTTCTACTTGATGGTGGTTCCAGCCCTTCATCCTTTGTAGGTCTTCCTTTTAAGATGCAGGCGGTCCGCCAATTCCCTGGAGAGCCAAGGGGGCTGCTGTACCCTTTTGCTGCTTTTCCTCCAAGACGGGATGGACTTTGCTTGTGTATCCAGGATTGCTCCCTTGAGGAGCAACCACTTGTCCTGAACTCCCCTCTCCATTGGTTTGTGGCCTTTTAGGGCCTCTCTGACAAGCCTTCTTAGCTTGTCAAAGTCAGCTTTCCTGAAGTCAAGGACTTCTATATTACTGACAGCTTTATGGCAGGTGGTGAAGGTGATCAGCTCATGGTCACTGTCACCCAGCTTCCCTTCAAGCATTAGGTCACTGATTAGGTCTTCCCTGATTGCCAGTATGAGGTCAAGCAGCACTTTACCTCTCTGCGGCCCGTATACTGCCTGCATCAGATAGAGGTCATCCACACATGAGAGAAAGCTTTGCGACTGCTCGGATTTGGCCGAGTGTTTCTTCCAAGAGATGTCTAGGTAGTTAAAGTCTCCCATGACAACCGTACACCGGGATTGTGCAGCCTCAGAAAATTCCCTGTTGAACTCCTGGTCAAGGTCTTGACTCTGCATAGGGGGTCTGTAGTAGACCCCCACCATAGTATCCTCTGTGCCATGTTCCACACAGATTTTAACCCGGAGGATCTTAAGTCATCCACCATTGGTAACAATGTTGGTTTGCAGGGATGTGTTGCTTTCCTCGTCGCACAAAGCTACGCCCCCACCACTTTTGTCCACTTGATCCCTCCTGTACAGGGTATAGCCATCTATACCTGTGGTCCAGTCATAGATTCATAGATGTTAGTATCAGAAGGGACTTCAATAGATCATCAAGTCCGATCCCTTGCATAGGCAGGAAAGAGTGCTGGGCTCAGATGACCCCAGCCAGATGCCTATCTAACCTCTTGAAGACCCCCACGGTAGGGGAGAGCACCACCTCCCTTGGGAGCCCATTCCAGATTTTGGGCACTCTAACTGTGAATCATTTCTTCCTAATGTCCAGTCTAAATCTGCTCTCTGCTAGCTTATGGCCATTATTCCTTGTGATCCCCAGGGGCACCTTGGTGAGTAGAGACTCACCAATTCCCTTCTTTTCCCCCATGATGAATTTATAGGCAGCCACAAGGTTGCCTCTCAACCTTCTTGCAGAGGCTGAAGAGGTTCAGGTCTCCTAGTCTCTCCTCATAGGGCTTCGCCTGCAAGCCCTTAACCATATGAGTGGCCCTTCTCTGGACCCTCTCCAGGTTATCCACATCCTTCTTAAAGTCTGGTGACCTGGATGGAGTCCCACCAGGTCTCTGTTATTCCAATGACATCATAGTTATTTGCATTTAGTAGGAGAACAAGTTGTTCTTGTTTATTCCCCAGGCTCCTAGCATTTGTGTATTGACATGCAAGTGTCCCCTTGGGGGCCCTTGCCCTGACTACATTTTGTTCTTGGGCTGGGGTGGGATCCCTGATGTGCCTTGGCCTGCTGGTTTTGTAAGGGACACTCAGTGGGTCACCAGTGGCAGCAGTCCTCCCATCCCCCGGCAGGCTTAGTTTAAAGACTGGTGGAGCAGGTTAGCCAGTCTGGATGAGAAGAGCCTCTTCCCCAACAGAGAGAGGTGGAGGCCATCCCTTCCTAGCAGCTCACTGCCTCTCTCTCCAAAGAGTGGACTGTGGTCATGGAAACCAAAGCCTTCCTGATGACACCAGCACTGTAGGCTTTGGTTAACTACCTGGATCCTCCTCTCCCTCCTCAGCCCATACCCTGAGACTGGGAGGATTGATAAAAACACCACCTGTGCCCCCAGACCCTTTAGCCCCACACCCAAATCCTTGTAGTGCCTCATGACCTGGCTGGGAGCACTCCGAGGTGTGTCATTGGTGCCCACATGGATGAGGAGCATGGGATAGTGGTCAACCCTCATGGATAAGGAGCTTAGGCATTTTCTCCACAATGTCTTGGATACAGGCTCCTGGTAAGCAGCAAACTTCCTGGGCTAAGAGGTCAGGGTGGCAGATTACCCCCTTAGTCCCTCTCAGGATGGAGTCTCCCACAACAAACACTTTGCATTTGGTCTTAGAAAGAGTGGGGGCAGTAGCTACAATGTCATCTGTATGTCCTGCTGAAACTGGTAACTCAGCAGGCTCTGCTGGGGCTACAAGAGGTTTGTACCTGTTGCAAATCTCCAGCAGGGCAGGGGCCTTGGTGCAGCGGGCCTAGGGGCCCCTCATTACCTTAGTCCATGTTCTGGGATGGACAGTAAGGGAGGTCCCTGAGTCCTCCCTTGTTCTGGAGATAGACCGTGGTCTACCCTCCATCTCCTGGGGGAGAAGGGCCTGGAAGTAGGAGTCTGTCTCTTGCTCTCTGTCCCTGATGGCATGCAGTCTCTGGACTACAACCTGGACCTCCTCCAGCTGGCATGCCAGAGACCTCAATAGGGAGCAGACCCCACAAGGGGAGGTGGCCATGTTCCTGAACCCCAGAGCCTGAAAAAGTGACAGGCAGCCCCCTCAGCAAAAAGCCAGGGTGAAGTAGGAGCTGGGGAGGGCATGACAAGGTCCTTCCCTCCATTGGGTCCTTGATTACCTGCCGGCAGGCTGGGGCTTGTCAGGGGTCCTGTAGTTCTTAGGATATTAAGAAGTTAAGCTTATAGAATGATAAAACTTGTTTATTCAGAGAAAAGTACTCTGTCTGCCATTCTGCTGTTTCCTTTTCAATCCCCAGGCCAATATAAGAACTTATCAGAGCTGTGTGAAACTTTAGCAGACAATTCAATTTGGAGAAGATTCGGCCCAATTTGGCAACCAAATTGCTGAATCTGAATTGAATCAGGAGCTATTATAAGGTCCAAATCAATTTGGATGCTTTCTTGGTCAGCCGGAGCCGACCAGAGGAAAGTGCTGGTTAATTAAGCAGATGTCAGGCAGGCTGGTGGATGGAGAGGTCAGACAACATGTTGGTTACAAAAATAACTTTTACTTAAGCTTTACTTACGCCGCTGGTGGCCACAACGCAGGCGGTAAAGTTGCATGCGTAGTTACAGAATGAAGATATAACAAGTTAGCAAGATGAACCTGTAGACGCAATGAGCATGCAGGACATGGGATACGTTGGGAACAGACGGGGAGATGTTGGTGGGTGATCAGTCCACCAGCTTTTCTTTGCCATGTGGTGAGGTCCTCTGTACCTTACCATGTGTTCAGAACCTCCAACTTGGGCGGAAACAATGCAAACTTTTATACCTTTAGAGTAGCCAATGAAAATTTGCCAAGTAGGAATACTTAATTAGGCGGAACATACCAAATAATTTAAGATGACCCCAATCATTTGGAGGGGCAGTCTATTGTGTCAGGGACACTCTTGGTTTGGGTTGTGACATTCCCCCTTGGCCATGACACAATAGGTTAAGAACCCAGATTAGAAGTAGTTTTCATGCAAGTGCTCATTGTTTTCATAAGGTTCAAGTGGCAAACGAGCATATACATAAGCAGATAACTTTATCAAACAGTCCTTGATTAACTTTAAAACACAACATCCCATACAAACAACTAATACAATTATTATAAAAGGTAACAACACAGGGGTCAACAAGTTTATGAGGATGGGAGCCACGAAGATGCATCCCATCCCATCGAACGGTAGGTTGGGTATGCTGAGGATTGATGCTCTGCGCTGCTGAAGACTTTTTTGGCTGGCTTCATGAGGGCCTGCAGCTGTGGGAGTTGACTTAAAACTGGGGTTCCATGAGAGGTATAACACCCTGATTATGGCCAGTAGAGGTTGTTCTGTGTTGGCCTTCCTCGGGCGACTATCATGCCACATGTGGGATTTGTGAGTCACTTGACCTGCAACAAGTGCTGGGAGTGGTATGGGCCAGTGGACGTTGCCCGTTACCACATCTAAATCGGTGGCGTGCCCCCCACTCCATGAGGCTTGGCGTGTTAGGAAACTAGCCTCCTCTAGGTCCAACAAGTCTGACCCAAATTCTACTACCAGGCATCCTAGCCATATGGCTAGTGTTTCCCCAGATCTTATTTTTGATTCTCTGCACAACTCTTGCAATTAGCCCCTAGTGCGGGTGTGGAATGTAGTGGTGGTACGAGTTGTGCCCTGTGCATCAGTAACTTGCTTTACCAGTGCTATTGGGTGAGCTGCAGCCAGGAGAGGGTCAAATTTGTCGGGCAGGAGCACTGGATACAACTTCCCTACCTCATACAGGGGGCAGTTCCACTGCTAACACCATGCCAGAGGGCAGGGCTTCTTCTGGCGTCACTCCGAGGGGTGGGGCTGTAGGCGATGACGCGTTTGGCCCACCTCCCAGGGGGATTTTCCCACCCTTTTCACTTTCCTTGGTGCCATTTTCTGGCAGCGGTACTATGTGGCCAGCACCATTTTTGGGTGTCGGCTCAAAGCCCCCCGCCATTTGCTCCAGTGACTCCTTACTTGCTGTGTGCAACTGAGCCTCTAGATTTGCATTTTCCCACAGTAGACCCACTACCAAATGGAACAACGCATTCATTATCTTTCCTTTATTCCACTTTGAGCCTCCCCACCTTGCCGCATGGCCGCCCTCGGTCTCCAGGCCTTCCTGGAGTTGGCTGAAGGGTTCATGACTGCGCAACCCATACACTAAAGCCAGACAGTTAAACCGATCCGGTGGGGTGGGTTCCCCTCCTTCCCTCATGTACCGGGTGCATTGGGCAAACTCCTGAGCAGGGGTAGGATTTTCCACCTTCTTCGCCTTCACCCCCGCTAGAGACAGGTTCGATATTTCATCTGGGAGCCTCTGGCCATTACGCAGCTGAATGCCTCAGGGGAGAGGCTTGCTTTCCACTCCTTAATGGCTGCCTCTTCCCCCTTTACTGAGAAGTAGCCTCCAAGGAGGTTTTCTTCTTCCCCTTTAGCTGTGATAGGCAATATGTGCCCAGAGTTCATTTGCGTTTCCCATGCAACAGACCCCAGTGCACCAAAGGCAGCACTTAATTAAATTCTTCTCTACCACCATGCCATTGGTTCCTGTTTGTGACGCCATGTCTCGGTCAGCTGGAGCCGACCAGAGGAAAACACTGGTTAATTAAGCAGACGTCAGGTGGGCTGGTGGATGGAGAGGTCAGACAACGTGTTGGTTGCAAAAATAACTTTTACTTAAGTTTTACTTATGCTGCTGGTGACCGCAACGCAGGCGGTAAAGTTGCTTTCGTAGTTACAGAATGAAGATATAACAAGTTAGCAAGATGAACCTGTAGACGCAATGAGCATGCAGGACAAGGGATACGTCGGGAACAGACAGGGAGGTGTTGGTGGGTGATCAGTCCGCCAACTTTTCTCTGCTGTGTGGTGAGGTCCTCTGTACCTTACCATGTGTTCAGAACTCTCCAACTTGGGCAGAAACAACGCAAACTTATATACTTTTAGAGTAGCCAATGAAAATTTGCTGAGTAGGAATACTTAATTAGGCGGAACATACCAAATTTAACATGACGCCAATCATTTGGAGGGGCAGTCTATTGTGTCAGGGACACTCACTTGGTTTGGATTGTGACAGACACCTCAAAATCAATTTGGAGATTTGGAAGGCAGATATGCAGGAAACAGAAACTGAGAAGAGGGAGGGGGTGGGGTTGGTGGCATGGGGAGTGCTTTGATATTGACATCTGTGGCTGGCCAGTGACTGTGATCTTTCTCTGAGTTCCTTTTCAGTCACAGTGTACTGGGGGAGGGACATAGAAATAACATATAAGGCTGTGTCTGAAGTGATTTCTGCCTTTTCTGAGATGTCTCTCTTGGACCAGAAGCATCTGAAAGGCTCTGGCTTGCTATCTAATTTCTTGGTAGCTTGTATCTCTCTTATTCTGTGTTTTCCCTGACAGTGTGTCATTGCAATGCACTGCAGGGAAGCACAACATATATTATAGACACATGCACATTTTGCAGCACATCAAGCATTATGAAGCATGCTGGAAAGGCAGGTGCCAGGTCTTCTGGCAGGAGAGTGAGAGGGCAGAGGGAGAGCTGCAAGTCCCACCCCCACAAACACAGAAGCACCTTCTTTTCTAGCAGCAATGAGTCTTCTGCTGCTAGTGAGAGCAAGGAGGTGGGAGCAGTATCTGTACCTGCACCACCTTCACTAACACCAACAATAATCACCAGCACCGGCATCACAGTCTCCACCCCAGGTTCAGTTCCCATTGTGAATCTTTCAGTGCCAGAAGAAGAGCTGGATCTGGAAGCAGCAGAACTGAGTGCTATAGCAAAGGAAATTCTGGGAAGGAGGGGGAATCTGAGTTTGTGTTCCACACCCTTCAAAGTTCTCCTAGAGGCAGGTCTCTTCTGGAAGGCACTTTGGAACAGGTTGTGGGGGCAGGTGGCTTAGCTTCCCCTCTTGTTGTGCCTCAGTCTGGTGAGGAGGGGGAAAAGGCAGGATCCCCACCCACAATGCAGAATCAAGTTGGTAGTGTAGTGTGGGATCATTTTTAGGTGGCAGATAATCCCAGGTATGCTACCTGACAGAACTGTTGAATACAGTTCAGCTGGGCCAAGGATGAGAAACACTTCACCACCACAGAGACACTGCTGCATCTCAGGAGGCAGCACCACCCCCTTGCCCTTGTTCCTTCTCAGCCTTGAATTAGATGGAGTATGTCCAAAAAGAAGTCTCCCTCTTGCTTCAAAGCCCCCATCCCCAAGAACAAGACGCAGGCCACCCTGGACCAGTAGGGGAAAGGTGGAGACAAAGTGGGGCACATTCCCAAGGCACCCAGAGCATTGGAGAGATGCTTGCTCTGGATGGCCACCCCTTCTCTATTGTTGGGAGTCCAGGGTTCAGGTGGCTCATGGCACTTGTGACCTCATCCTACAAAGTACCTGCATGCACCATATTCAGCAGAACAGTGGTGCTTTCCTTGTAGGAGGCATGCAGGAAGTACTTGAGGGAGCAGCTGCAGAAGGCAGATCCACAAGTAGCTTTACTCTTCACCTCAGACATCTGGAGCAGCTGGGGTGGAGATCTTGCCTACCTCTCCCTCACAGGGCATGGGTGTGATCAGTCAAGGCATCAGTGGGCTCTCCTTCAAGCAAAGGTGATGAATGAGTCTCACACGACAAGGAAGATCATGGTGGCCATGAGGTGCATGGTGCAGGGAAGGCTCGTTAAGCAAGGCAAGCTCACTCATGGGTTTATGGTCACTGACAATGGGGCTAATAGGGTCAAGGTGGTCCATGATGCCAAAAAAGTTGCTGTGTGGCACTTCATTGCCAAGGACACCTTGGAGGGGGACAGGGCTGCCGGTGATGATGTCTGCACCTCCAGAAAGGTCATTTCCAAATGCAGGAAGGTGTCAGGCTTCTTCCATCAGAACATCAAGGGGGGGCAAGATGCTGTGGGACAAACAAGCAGAACAGACCATCCTGCAGGGCCAATGTGGTCCCTATCTTCAAAAAGGGACAAAAAGAGGACCCGGGAAATTACAGGCCAGTTAGTCTTACCTCAATCCTGGGTAAGCTCTTTGAA
>JAGPOW010002673.1:15681140-15691509 GCA_030014935.1 Caiman crocodilus | reverse complement strand
GGTTCAGGATTGAGAGTATGGTCAGGGGTAGAAAGGTAAGAAAGGTTTATTGACTTAACAAAAACACAACTACGTGTAGTAACAAAACAAACAATGACAGACAAAAGCAATTCACATCAGCAACTTATCAGCAGTCTCCTCTGATGCCTAATACACAGCAAGCTTCTCTTTCCACAAAGTTCAGCGAAGTCAGGCATCCCCAAACAGCACTGTCTGAGGGGTACTGGGAAGGACCCTGGAATGCAGTCTTTGGGCTCCTCGAGGTCCACAGGCCCACTAGTCCAGGCAACAGCTAACTAAACCTTTTCACAGAGCTGTATCTTCCTTCTGAATGGTTTCCAGATATTCCAGCCAATTTAAAGCTTCTGAATGGTTCTGATAACATACAACCACTCAGATTCATTTTACTTCAACTGTCCTTAGACTGACCAATAGCAGTACAAGCCTTGCATTCTTTTGATAAGGTAATTTTAACTATGCCACAGGGACTTACTACTTTAAGACTTTGTTAAATTTATTAGGCCTTACTTTATATGAGGCCTCACTACATCTTAAACTTTAATTAGGCTTTTAGCAACAACATATAGCTTAATATTTAAACAGATACAGAAAAACACTTGGTATAATCTTCATAGAGCCTTCAGCAAGTACCTTTATTTCACAGACATAATTTCAACAGTCACACTGTGATATAACCATTGGCACTATCAATGATTGATTGTATCATTGTTCATACCCAGGATTACAAAGATGTCTGCATCACCTGAGCTATGCTTGGAGCTGGTAATTGCTGGACTCATCACAAACCATCTGCTTGGTTATGTCACTCAAACTGGCTCCCAAACAACATCTACAGCAGAGGCAATGCCAATGAAAGGTCATCATGAAAAAACTTACGGACCCAATAAAGTGAGACCTCTTCCAGCAGTGCCTCAATGAAAAACTGGCAAATTCCAATCAACAATGGGAGAATATTGGCAGCTTTTGGGATGCTTTCATGTCTACCGTCATTGGCACCTGTGAAGAGACACTTGGATTTACTACCAGGAAACATCAAGACTGATTTGATGAAAATGACTGGGAGATCCAATTGTTGAACAATCATAAGTGCAAGTCCTATTCCTATTGTATTTGGTAGAGTGACATCAAGTCTATGCAAAAGAAATTGAATCATCAACCAGCCAAAGCAAAGGTCCAAAGGAGCATACTTAACATGAAGAATAGATGGTGGGAAGACAAGGCAAAGGAGATTCGACATGTCACTGACATCCACAATATGCATGGCTTTTTAGTGCCATGAAAGCCAGTTATGGTCCAAGCATGCAGGGACCAACTCCCTTGCGACCTAAGGATGGGTGAGACCTGACCAAGGAAAGGGGAGCCATCAATGTCTCCTGGAAGGCCCATTTTGAAGATCTTCTCAATTGAGACTCTGTTAGTGATGAGTGGGTTCTCATTTCCATCCCACAACATCCAGTCAGAGATGATCTCAGAATCTCTCCAATCCTTGATGAGGTGAGGAATGTCATGAAGTAGATGAAGAATGACAAGGCACCTAGATTGGATGGGATTCCTGCTGAAATCTTCAAGCAAGGGGGAGAGGAACTTACATCACAGCTTCCTGCCCTCACCTTAATAATGAGGAAAGCCAAGATGACCTCAGGGATGCCATGATCATGACAATCTTCAAGAAAGGAGACAGATCTGACTGGAAATTACTGAGGGACTACAGGAAAGGGAGGGACAGCCTTGCATCCCACCACAAGAAATATCATTGTGAGAATCTCAGTGCAGGTTTAGGGCATCGAGAGATATAAATGACATGATCTTCACTGCTTGCCAGCTGCAGGAAGAATTCCAGGAATTACATAAATGTCTCTACATGGCCTTCTTTGACCTCACAAAAGCCTTTGACTCTGTCAACTGAGAAACAGTATGGAGGATCTTTCTGGGGTACAAATGCCCACTGAAATTTGTTACTATTCTTCACCTGCTCTATGACAGTATGTGAGAAGTGGCCCCCAGTAATGGATCTATTAAAATGGGAGTTAAGCAAGGCTGCATCATCACTCCAACCCTTCTTAATAATCCTTACTATGGAGTTGAGCTAAACTCCTGAATGGATGGTAAACTCTTTAATCTTACCTAACTCCAAGCCAAAACCAAGACCACGTCAACCTCAATCATTGAGCTCCAGTATGCTGGTGATGCTGTAGTGTGTACTTACTTGAAAGCAGACCTTCAGGTAATTATTGACATCTTTATCGAGGCATGCAAGATAATAGGACTGACACTTAACATTCAGAAGGCTAAGGTCCTCCATCAATAAGCTCTTAATGAGCAGATCTCAGCTCTGGTAATTCAGATTTACAGTGAGATTCCTGAGAATGTTGAAGCCATCTTTCACAGAAGGCTGACATCAACAAAGAAATGTGACATTACCTCAAATGTGCAAATGCAGTTTTGACACCTGAGGAAATGGGTATTCAAAGATCATAATGGATTTGAAACCAAGCTCATGGTTTATCAAGCAGTCATGAGCTCCACCTTTCTATGTGGAACTGAGACATGGATAACATACAGAAGACATCTGAAGTCACTGGAGAAATAACATTAGTGCTGCCTATGGAAGATCCTTTGAATATACATGCACCAACATTAGCATTCTCTCACAAGCAAACACCAAAAGCATCAATGCAGTGTTGATTCAGCATCAGCTTCTCTAGGCTGGCCACATCATTCAGATGTCTGACTCCAGACCCCTAGCTCAGTCAAGGCATGTGCTCAAGAGGAGGGTGGAGAAACAGCTTCAAGGACATCCTCAAGGCCAACTTGAAAACAAATGCAACATCAAAGTCAACTCGTGGGAGGCCATCACCAAGGACCACCTACATGGAGGAAGAGTCTACTGCAAAGATCTCAGTACTTTTAAACCTCACAATGACAACAGGAGATAGAAAGGCAGGAGCAGCATAAACAGTGTGTTTCGAAGACTGAATCAGGAATCCAGAGCCATCTACCTTTCATGGAAACACATGCCCAAGTTGCAATGGAACCTGTTATCTTGTCAGCCATCTTTAGACCTATAGATAAGACAATCCGGGAGAACAATCATGCTTGACTGCAAAAGATTGCCGATGATGATGATGAATTGCCAATTCTACCCCACCACCAAATTTCTGGACCTATTGGAAGCCCTGAGGGCCTGATTACATGGATTTGAGGGCTGCATCTTTCCCCTGGGCTGAAGGTTGAGCACACTTGAACTATGGCATCAGGATCCTTGCAGATGGAACCCTGTGCTACATCCTTAGTAGAATGTAGTTTCTAATCCTTTTCTCCTGCCCCCTGGGTGGTTCTTCAAATCTTTCCCCTTGAAGAAACAGCTGGAACAGGAATTCAATGGTACAAATATTACCAAGGGTTTTTTTTTTCCTTATGGGTGTTTGTTCTTGTACTGGGAATGATGCTCAGTGTTTGTTGATCAGATGCAACCTGAATGACAATCAATAATAGAACTTGTTTTCTTGTATTTCCCTGTGTGTTCAGATCAACTATTAAATAAGACAGTGGAAAAATTAGCGTTTCCATATAAAATTCAGTTTTACTGTGAAAGATCACTTGCTTATGGAAATGACTTTAGAACCATATTAAAGTATTTTGATTCAAAGTAGGGTGCATGGATGAAAGAAATATGACCAATAATTTATTCAGTGATAATGAAAGTTGAAGATTTTAATATTACCAATGTATTGTTCAGGAGAAGACAGAAGCTGAAATTTAACAATTTCTCTGTTTAACTTCTAGAGGGGTTGCCCTGATTTAGAGAGGGGCAAAAGGGGTAGGATTAAATTAGGATTAACATGAAGGGTTTTTTTTAACCAAAACTTGATACAAATCAAATATAACATTTTTCTCCATTTATATTTATTACTAATATCATTTGGTAGCAGTACAAGAAAGAAACTTGAGTCTCATATGCGATTCAGAAGAGTTTTGTCAATTTTACTATATATTATATTATCCCATTACAAAATAACTAGAAGCCATGAGCCAAAACCATTTCTATTTTGGGATTAGTTTGATAATTTATTAGATTTTCAAAGAATGATAAATATTGGCTTCATTTTATTCTCCCTTTGATTTCTGAGAGTTTAGGCTCTGTTTCAAGCTTTCCTTGACAATTAAAATTAATTTTTAAACAAATACTCTACTGAGATTTTCTTGTAATCTCTTGATTCTAGCAGGTGAGATATTAACAAATATGGAAATATAAGGAGACTCAGGGCTAAGTCATGAAACTTTGCAAAACTATATATACTTTACATGCTTGTGAGTTTCTTTATTTCCTGTGTGGCTTGAAACCCAAGTAATAATTACAGTTAGAAAGATTGCTCTGTTTCTTCTGTAGAAGACCATTAGGTTTCCTTTTCAGGCTAAAGGAGCATGGACAATTTTGGATAAACTTCAAATAAGGACCCACGTCTTAATATCCTTCTTGGCACGGGTGTATTTACAGTTAATCCATGTACCAGATCCACCTGTTTGGTTGCTTGTGTTACTTCTGCAATACAAAGCAATTAAACATGTTCCTTACCTGTTTGGCAAAACTGACATTGTGAATGCTTTGCATCGCACTGTGGCACATTACTCTTTAAAAATGAAAATTCATTTATTAAAAATTCACCATCCTCAGAATGTTGAAAATGATACTCCAGAGCCAGATCTTCATCTCGGAAGATCTGTACAGAATGTAGTTCTGGCATTTTAAATAGGAAATGGAAAAAAAATAGGTCTCAGAAAGAAAGAACTGCAGAAATTACTTGAACACTAGGCATAACTCTCTCACCAGGGAGAGAGTTAAATGCTTAGTCTATTTAGTTTATCAAAAAGAAGACTGAAAGCAGATTTGATTACAATGTATGAGTACCTTGACAGGAGAAAATACCAGCTAAAGAGCACTTTGATTAAGTGGGAAAAGGCAGAACAAGGATCAATGGCTATAAACTGACCTCTAGATGCATTAGAATTAGAAATTGGGTATACATTGTTAACAGTGAAAACGATGAAGCACTGGAATAAACAGCAAGTTAGATTCTTTACCTCTTTATGTTATCAAATTAAAACTGGATCTCTTTAAGGAGAAGTCATGGCACAAGTTATTGGACTTTACATGGATGTTACTCTGGGAAATGTTTAGTGGCTGTGATATGCAGAAGGTCACATCCAATCACCTAATAGTCCTTCCAGACTTAAGCTCTATGAAGCTAATGCAGCATATTTTTGTATCTATGGACAACTGTGTGAATGTGCAACAACAATGGATCAGGACACATGTGACACATATTTTAGCTTACTTTTCAGGGCTGGCTGAAGTTTTTCATTAAAGAAGTTATTTTGATGAAATATCACTTCTCATGGCAACTAGTTAGTTGAAACACTGAAACTAGTCTTTGTTTTTTCAGTACTCCAGGATCTAGGAAAGTTACCCTCGGATATATTTGTCTGAACCATGGTAACTCTCGATAGCTATAGTGACCTTGTCAATTAATGCCAAACTAGTGACCACAGCCTCAGCCAAATGTTAGATTGTTAAGAGTTAAAATGTGTAGGTCCTTCTAAAAAGGCAATAGTGCAAATCATTGTAAATCTCAGCTAACTGGGTTTTTTTTCAATTTTAGAGCATAATAGAGCAATATTATATATTATATTATATATATTATTATATTATATATTGGCTAAAAAATTATACTCTTTTTGTTCATGTCATATAAGGCATCAGTATAATATGATGAATGTTCTAGAGCTGAGCATAAGGATTTTTAATTTAGCTGTGCTGTAAAGCTGTCATTGAAATGCATAAAGCAGTGGTGAGCCTCTTTTATTTTGCCAGTTATTATCAACACATACCAGAATGGAAAATGATGCGTAGTCTTAATAATAGAATTGATTGTGCAATTTACATCAAGGTAAATGTAATGAAATACCTAATCCATAAATGCACATAATTAGATTTACATATTCACATCACTGCAATTAGAATTTGGTATTTAAAGGGCACATTTTCTATTTCACATGTTTTTAATCACACAGCTCAAGTTTGCTTTTTTGAATTACAGAGTTAAGGTAAACACTCTTGTTTGATAGTTCCCAGCATGTAATGCTCTTCTGTGGGATGAAATCTAGCTATACATTTTTCATTTGCACCAATCAACAAAAATAAGTAAATTAATTTGCAGTGATAGAAAAAGAAACTTTAAGTTGCCGAAAGTTTTTTTCCAGGAACATTAATTTAAACACAATTTAAGCCTTCCCACTCCCCAGAATGAATCTTCAAATCTAGCTCCTCTGTAAAATATGGGTGGCCGCATCCTCTCACCATCAAAGATTGTGAAATGCTTGCTTAGACTATAATGATGCAAGACTATATAACTATGCACAGTCAGTGGTTTTAGTGAAGTCAGTGCAGAGCTGGCCCACAATTTTTTGGGGTTCCCTGCAAAATATAGTTTTGGAGCCCCCTGATGCGAAGAAGCTGCTGCCAGTTGCAATGGCATGTGTGTGTGTGTGGCTAGTAGCCAAAGAACTGGTGGGCGGCAGAGGAGGTCAGGTGGTAAGTGACTGGATATGAAGCCGGTGCTGGTGGTGAGTGTTAGGATGACAATATTTGGATGTTAGAGAGCACTGGATTTGCAACTGAATACAAGGCATGACCTGTGGCCTAGCAGAACTGCTAACCACAAGGCAGAATGATATATTAAAATATATATTGCAAGATGCTTAGGCAACCAAATTTTGCTTATGAATGCTTATTGCCAGTCATTTGCCAGTCATTTGCTTATGCTAGGTAACCATTTTAATTGTGTTAACCATTTTCTGATGAAAAAGCAGCAAGTGAATCTGTGAGTCTGTGTGCTGTGAGCCAGCTATAGTGAGGAATGAGATAAGATAAAGCTCCCTCCCCCACAAAGGCTCCTGTATCTTATCTGAGTAATACAGACTAGAATGTGAAAAACTATACATAATTGGTAACAGAATTCAAGATAAACATATGAAAAAGGTGAATGGCGATTGCTGAAGAATCCTCCAGAAGCTTCCAGGTTTTGGTCAAAGTCCATCCATTGACCGAAGAAGATAAGTCAAGGCCTTAGACATGTGCTCATAGCAAAAAGACATGTAAATAAAACAAATACATAGTCAATCCCATGCTAATGAAGCAAACAGTAAACAGAGGTGAAGCTTGAGATGGGAGGAGAAAAGGGACGAACAGAAGATGGGGTAGAGGTGGAATAAATGTTAATGAGTATAAACCAAAGTGTATAAGTGTGGGAAAAAAAATATTGCTTGTTGCAGGACCCCATCTCTTATGGTGTGAGGCCCCTTGCCCAAAAGTCTCCATTCCAATAAGGCTGTTGTGAGCAATGTGCGCTAGTGTTTGCTCCCTGCTCTGCTCTGGCTAATGAGTAATAGGATCCATGGGTAATTGGACCGTTGTCTCCCTAGTTGTTGGGTGCCGCATGGAGCTGGGGTCTAACAGTGACCATATGGACTGGTAGTTACTGCCCACCCCACCTTACTACAGCACTGATTTTGAGTATGCACAGCCTCAGGGGGGCCCTTGGCTGTGGGGCCCCCTGCGGCCACAGGTTCGGCAGGATTAGACTCACTCCTGCATCTTTATTCAGGCAGAGGTGTGTGCATGAGGGGCATGGTGGGGACCCCAGGCAACCCTTTGTAGGCTGGAACGCTGACAGTTTGCAAGGGAAAAACCACTGTTTCCCATGTTTTTCTCCTTTAAAAGAGAATCCATTTTTTAAAGTTTATTTGCAACCCTTCCATATATTCTTGTGACCCACAGGTTGATAAATGCTGCCTTAGACCATATTAAGACCATTTAAAACTCAAGTGTCTGCACATGAAAGTTTGTTAATTGATGCTATGAATGTCTCAAAGTTACACTACTTCAGAAAGGGTTAACTCTGGGCTGCACTACCCAGCTTGTATTAGGATAATTTCAAACTGTTCCACAATAATAAAATGAGAAATTTGCAATCCTTCTGCTCTAGCATCCCTGGATGTGTTGCTTGCAACCCCTCTACACATGCTCCATGGAAGAACTATCCACCTTCTCAAACTATACTGCCAAGGGAGCGGTAATGCCCAGAAGCATTACCTCCTAGGTATAGAATCTCATTAACTCAATATAGACATTGGAATTCTGCCACATTACAACCTGCCAGACATCTGACTCCCCAGGTATCTCTCCACTTTTACCTGTGCTGCTATATCCCTCTTCCCCAACCCCAGCCTGTCCCTAACCCTCTGATGCCTCCATTTCCATTTTCATGGGCTGGCTTTCTTGCCTACATTGCATGCCAGCCTCTGGCTTGTTTCCTATTCCTTCCATCCATAAACAGCACAAACACACAGCAACTGCAGGTAATTCCTTAGCCTGATGAAAGGTTTTTCAATCCAAAAGCTGGCATCCCAGACAGCTTATCTGAGCTCACCTGGAACCTCACAATTCCACTGCAACCAGCAAGCCTCAGGCCTGTCAAAGACGTGATGGGTCTGGGCTGTCCCCAGCCACGACTGTGTGCGTGCATGTGGTAGCTGGAGGTTTTGAGAACTCCTATCCACCTTTCATCAGGGGGATCCTTGATTACTGGCATTTCCTGTGGCTGCTGTGCTGCCAGCAGTCCTACCAGGCCTCCCTGACCCTCTCAGAGTGCAATTTTAGTGGTCATGGCCAGGATCTGGGGTCTCCTCCTTCCCCATAGCCCCAGTCCATACCTCCAAGTTTGTCTTGGCATGGAAGCTCAGCAGGGATGAGTTCTTCTCCTGTTGGCTGGTGATGCAGTGAGTGCTCCCTTCAGCTCTGATAGTGGGGTATTAAATAGCTTTTAAAAAAAATGAAAAAAAGGAAATAGGTGAAGATGAAGTGAGGAGGGTGGCATTCACTCTGACTGCATCTGAAGGTTGGGGAACCCCAGCAGTGGAAGGTTCACCTTGATGAACACCAGCTGCTCCACTTGTCCCAGCCACCAGTGGGAGGGTCAGAAGTGAGAGAGTGGTTGGAAGTAAAAAGGTAAGAAAGGTTTATTGACTTAACAAATACACAACTACATGTAGTATAACAAGACAACAATGACAGATAATAAAATTCTGAGTTGGCAACTTATTGGCAGTCCCCTCTGATGCCTCGTATATGACTAGCTTCTCAAAATTCAGTGAAGTCAGGCGTCCCAGATCTGCACTGTCCAAGGGGTACTAGGAAGGACCCTGGTATTCAGTGCTCAGGCTCCTCAAGATCTACCGGCCCACCAAATCTAGGTTAACAGGTTCCAGCCTTTAGGTAGGGAATGGACCAAAGATAAACAATTCTCTATGCAATGGCAGCTTACTTTACTATTCTGCATGTTCCTGTTGCTGATTCCTGAATGTGCAAGCAAATTTATAATTTCTGAGCTATGCTGTTGGCTCACAGCCACTCACAATCTTACACCATGAACTTCCCTTATATGACTAACCAGTAGCAGTAAAAGCCTTTGCATTTTCTTTATAAGATTAATTTCAGCTGATAAGGTCAGCCTTAACAAGTTGTTTAAAACTTTTAACTCTTAGCTATAACATATATTTCACAATGCATGAACAAACCACAGGAAAAGCCAGGTCTAAACATCACAGAGCATTCAGCAAGCACCTTATCACACAGACATTACTTTTAGCTATCATACTCCACCTCTTGCTTGCTGAAGGACTGTGATGGCTACATTTGAGATGATACAGCTACATGAGCTACATCAGGGAATGGGGAGGGATCTTTGAGTTTAACGTGCATAGCACTGACTCGTGAATGAACAGATTTACAACAACAACTGTTAACACACTATTTAGCTACTGCTACTAGGGCAATACAGAGCACTATATACTTAATGTGGTCAGCCATGTAGCTGAAGTAATATATGGTGACATGCGAACAGCACAAATTACATTGTACCATTTACATGGCTCAGGCACATTGACGGCCAAACTGATTCATAGTTTCATAGTAACTAGGGTCAGAAGGGGCCTAGAGCAGGCCATCTAGCCTGACCCCCTGCCAATGGCAGGAACGAGTGCTGGGGTCACAGGACCCCAGCCAAGTACCTATCCAATCTACTCTTGAAGATGCTCAAGGTAGGAGCAAGAATCACTTCCCTAGGAAGCTGGTTCCACTTCCTAGCCACCCTAACTGTGAAGCAGTGTTTCCTAATGTCCAACCTAAACTTGCTCTCCAGTAACTTGTGACCATTGGTTCTAGTTACCCCTGGTGGTGCCCGGGAAAAAAGAGCCTGCCCTATTTCCTGCTGATCACCCCTCAGCAGCT
>JAGPOW010002673.1:15655093-15681040 GCA_030014935.1 Caiman crocodilus | reverse complement strand
GACTCAGACCCCTGCTTGTTAATTTCACTTGATTAGGTTTGAAACTCCCGCGGTTCTTCAGCTGCCAATCAGCAGTCCCGGCTGCCCGGAAGTGCCTGCTGGCAGCCTGGGCTGTGAGGCTCCCGAGTTGGGGAGGGGGAGTGCGGGTTTCTAGCCCAGCAACCCGCCTGGGCAAGCAGGAATCACTCCCCGGAGCTTCCTCCGAGGGTGCTCCTAGCCCCCTCCTGCCCCCTTTCCGTCTCGCTGTTTGCGCGCTCTGTTTGCGCACGGCTCGGAAGCGTGGCTCCCTGCCGGGTCAGCTATAAGCGGTCCGGGAGGCTCCCCTCCGGACCAACTCCAGCTGTCGGCACAGCCTCACTCACCACTTCACCGCTGCTGCCGCTGCTGCTCCTCTGTTGCTGTTCCTTTGCTCAGCGAGGTCTCACATGTGGCCAAGACCACACATGAACCCTATCAGGAGTCTTCTAGTCTCCCTGCTCAGCTCCTAACATGATGATTTGCCCATCCTCCTGAGCAAGGAGGGCCAAATGAGTGCCTTGCCAAGCTTTTGCCTCAAGGTTTCGCAGTTTATCTTTTACCTCATTCCAGTTTTCTAACCATGTCATGTCTACGTCTGATACCCATGAAGTGGGTATCATAAACTTGAGGATTATGGTCTCAGAAGAAATTTCTGGACATTTTAGGGCAATAGTACAGTTACTTAATTGTGGCAGAGCAACGGCTCCACTTTTAGCTTCTAAGCAACATGAGCTGCACAAGGTCCAGGTGGTACTATTTTCATACAGTAAACAACATGATCCTTCCCAACAAACACATTGCCCTATTGTCACATATGACACATTAGGTAGTTCGTGTACACACGTCATGTTGGGTGGGCTAAGAGGCCATCCTTTCTATAGGGGCCCTAGTCTAATTAAGATGTTACTGATTTGAACTAGGGGGGATTGTGCTACATACTGAGGGCCATCTTGGGTAACTGTTTCCCATATGGGGTGATGCAGGTTCTAGTCCTAAAGGCATCCTCTTCCCAGCCCTGTGCTAAGCAAATAAGCAGTGGTCTAACTTCTATTCTTTATCCCATGCACCAGGAAGGAACATTTCCCTTTATTACAGCCTTCCCAAGTGGTAATCTAGGTGTTTTGATAGGGGTATTTCTTTAAAAATGTTGTAGGCATTCCATGATGCTCTAAGCCAGGGGGCCATTTCCTATTCTTGATGTTGTTTATTACCTGGGAAAAATGCATGTTTAGTGATAACTGAACTTGCGCACAAGCAGTACTCCAGGTTTGATTTTTATCTGCTCTAAAAGCCATGTCCATCATGGCCTGGGCAAGATGGGCTGTCTTTAATCCTACATCTGTTAGCAAGTCATCAGTGTGCTCCAAGGTTTTTCCTTTGAGCATGCCTCCCCTAGTGAGCAGCCCTACTGCTTATCGGAGATTGGTTACTCCTTCAACATTTTGAGAGGATTTGTCTAAGTTCTATACATTCACAGCTTAGTTAAGTCTGTCCCAGAGAGAACCTGTAGCATCTCTTCATTTGTGGGACCCAACTGTATTTGTGGAACAGAAAATGGTTGGCCATTCCCACCTAAGTAACCCTTCAGCTACATGGGCTCTTGCTGAACACTTTGGAAAGGTAGCTCAGATATACCATTGTTCCAGTCTGAATAATATTCGGCCAGTGAACAATGAAGTGTTTATGAGGGTTGGGCTTTTAACCCGTGACCGCCACCAGGGTGTGGTGTTATACACAGACAGTGTTGGGGCCTCCCGAGGGGGAACGGCCAAAGACAATAGTGAAGACCCTGTCTCCTCACAGCTTATGTTTATCCTTCCCCCTTTGGGAGCCTGCAACTATCATGGTTTGTAAATCATACCTACAGAAAGGCATGGTGGAATGCTACCCACTTTAATACACCTAAAAGGAGGCTGTATCTGCAAGTCTCCCCCACTTATCCTCAGTCTTTTATACCGGTAGAATTTCTAAAGCAAGTTAGTGCTATGATTCTGCTAGGGCAATGCTGTTTCACCAACCCACTACAACATCGCCCCCATGAGCGACAGTGGGATCTCTTCTGCTTATTAGGAGGTAAAGAACCTTGTTCCAACCTGTAGCATGCCCTCCCACCTGGTGGGCCCCACACAACCTGTGGAGAGCGTCATCAGCCATAGGAATGAGAGGGAGTAGATTTTCCCATGACCACAGTGTCTCTAGAGACTGAACAGATGTGAAATGCACCATTGGGGGAACACTTAGGGGCATTGAGCTCAACGGGGTTTCCCTCAGGAAGCATGTAACAACAAACCTATGAATGAGCAGAGCTACAATTACCTTCTGTCCCACAGTTAGCCATTCCAGCCTTTAGGTAGGGAATGGACCAAAGATAATAACCAGTGCTGCAGGAACACTGACAGTTATCACCTTGCCACTCAACTATTTTGTCCTGCTCAGAGGCCAGGATTTCACCTGCTCCAGGGTAGCGGCTTTCTTCCAATACAGATACTGCAGCTGGATTACATGGTCATCTGAGCGCGTTTCTGGGTAATGCTTTTCAGGGTTAGGCCACTCCTTTAGATCTTCAGGAGTAAATTTCTTAATATCTGGGTAATAAGAAGGATAGTAGACACACCCTACCCAAGAAACACAATAAGGCATTAGTAAGAAGAATACAGTTATCACAGTCCGCCACTTTATGGTGCTAGCTGATTCAGACAGGTGATAGAACACGATTTGTCTTCAGTAGCAGGCTCAGTTAGAAATGGCTATGGCCACACTTGTGGACAGGTCCAATCTGTAAGAACAAGACAACAAGGAGCTCGGCTCCCGTTAGATACATCTGATTTAAATACCCACTAGGTATTATGCATACCTTTTGCCAATAATGTCCCCTCCTATTTATATACCTGAGGATGTTTCACTACCACTCTATCCCTTGCCTAGAGCTTTCCTGGGTCACCACCACTGGGTCACTCTACTGCTGGCTCACGGGGACCACCCAATCCAAAGGCCTGTTGCATAGGGCTACCTCCTTTATGAGGTAGGTTATTGGCCCAATTGATAGCTCGATCCAGGTGCAAGTTCCAATTCTTAAGAGCTAGGCCAGCGGCCAACTGCAAATTACATTTGAAGATGCCATTGACTTGCTCTACCAATCCGTTAGACTGCGGATGGTATGGAATGTGATAAGCCCATAATATGCCATGTTTTGCAATCCAGTCATACACAAGATGATTGCGGAAGTGAGGGCTGTTATTGCTCTGTAATTCAATAGGTGGTGGATACACACCCAGCTAAGTTTCCAGTGCTGCACAAGTGTCCTGGGCAGTAGCTCTTGCCAAGGCATGGGTGAATGTTATCCCTATGATAACTTCTATGGCTACAAACATGTACTGTTGCTTATGGGAAATTTGGAGGGAAGAGGCCTAAGAAATCATGTTGCCACACTTGCCATGCTACCTTTCCCCCACATAATGACAATGGGAGAATCAGGAAAGGTTTTAGTTGCATCTTGACCTCCCGGTAGCTGATCCAAGCATTGATGATTTCTTGTGCTTCTTTCTAAGTTACATGAATGCCCCAAGATGCAGCCAAGGGGGTGGTTCTATCATGCCCAGGGTGTTCATGTTGTCGATGTAGCCATTCTGTGGCTCCTTCTCCAGGTGTACAGTGGGAGGAGAAGTCAGGCAATGATGAACTAGCTCTCCATTTTCTTCTTCAACATACAAGGTTTCAGTATTCTCATCCCTGGTCAGCTGATGAACCCACCTATTCTACTTTACCTCCAGGCCTTCCCTCGTCTTATTCCCATGCACTGCACTCACACGTTGGATGTGTAGAGGGAGCTAATCTTGGGCTAACTTTCACAAGGTCTTCCATTGCTCATGGCTCCAAATGTCCTGTCCTCATTTTTTAAAGTTTTCCTTGTTTCATAAGGGTAGCCATTTAGTGCATCCCTCTACCACCATCTAGAAGTTGCTATAAATATAAATGGGCTGGGCATAGGACATGGATCATTCAACAATTCCTACTCAGCTCAGCATACTGCTCACTTTTTCTGAGGCTTTGTACCACCACCTGCTTGCTGTCTCAAATCCTCAAGGCAATTCCATTCTAGGCACAACCTCAAGCAGACCTGTCTGTAAACCAGACATCAACATCAGCTGAGACCTCTATGTCAGGTGAGAAAGGAGGTGATTCCTTAATGGGTGAAGGTTCACTGCAGCTTGTTTGGTCAGGATAAACATTAATTGTACTTTCTGTGACCCTTTCAACTAATGCAAGGCGTCCCTTTGGAGTTACTCTTTGGACTTGGCTCAAGATGTAATAAATCCACTTTTGGACTGTGGTGTCTTGGGCTCTTCCCCCAGGTGTGTCACAGGCCAACTGGGCACTGTGAGTGTATCAATTTGGTTGCAGGTTGACTGGGCACTGCAAATGTATCAGACACTGGGCTATTTGGCTCAGGATCAAGGAGGTGGAGTTGGGAGTGAAGCAAAGACAAGTTTCACTTATAGCAGTAAAGATCAATTTTACTAATAACAGCAATATAGCAACAAAAATATGTTTTAGCAGCACAATATGATTTACACATATAACAGTTAATAAAAAGGTTAAGCCAATAAACAGACAAGGTAGCAATAAAAGATAAAAATTGACAGTGATAATAAGAACTGACAGACAAATTGACAAACAGTTCCCATTTGGTTGGCAACTTATCGATTGTCCCTCAGTGCCAGGTACACGTCAAGTTAATCCAGTGAAGTCAAGCACCCACGATTTAGGCTGTTTAAAGGCGCACTGGGGAAGATCCCTCATTCAGGATCTTGACCTTGCTCACACTGGGAGTCTGGAGTCTGGGCTTGGAACAGCAATGACCATTCTGTTCCATCTTCCCTACTGGTCACCTGATGTGTGTGTTCCTTTATTTCTTTAACTATGCAAATCTGTTGGCTTTAGAGCCACTCACAATCTTACCCTGCAGCTGTAACCCTATGGGCTTAAACGGTGTTAGAAATTATTATAATAGGTTACTGCCTAAACTTGGGTTTACCTAATAAGCAAATCACACCACATCACTTTGTGTTCTGAGATTAGCATTTTTCCCTGCCTAAATTCAACTCACTTAGTTACTTCCTTTTGGAATTTTTTTGAAATGTGTTAATTATACCTTGTGCTCAGGTTTGTCATTTTTACTAACCTTTAAGCAAAAACTGGGGATTATAGGGAGCAGCTGGACCGGGAATTTTCAGGCCAGCTTGCAGAGACACTTAAGGCAAGGGACGTAGTTCTCATGGTTGATCTAAAATTACCCAGCCATGTAGGACCATTCCAGGAGGTTCCTGGCCAAGATACAGGACCTCCACTTAACCCAGGGAGTGGACAGTCCCACCAGAGGAAATGCCCTGTTGGACCTGGTCCTGGCCACAGGCAATGATCTGGTAAGGGGGCTCCAGGTCCTTGACCACCGGGGTGATAGCGATCATCACTTGCTGGAATTCATCAACCAGCGCAGGGTGACAAGGGCCTGCAGCAAGGCAGTTGCCCTAGACTTCAAGAGGGCTGACTTCAATGAGTTGAGGAGATTGGTGGGAGAGGTGCTGGGGTTCTCCAGGGCAAGGGAACTCAGTACCCAAGATGAGTGGTTGTTCCTTAAGGAGATGATACTCAGGGCCCAAGGGGTGATGATCCCAACAAGAAGAAAGAGTGCCCAAAAGTCCCCCTGGCTCACCTAGGACATTTGGGAATGTCTGGTTGCCAAAAAGGTGGCATACACCTGGTGGAAGGCAGGGGTAATTTCCAAAGAGAAGTATACCTCCACTGCTTGGGGCTGTAGGGGGGCTGCTAGGAAAGCTAAGGCAGACACAGAGCTAGAACTAGTGTCCAAGATCGAAGATAATAAAAAGTCCTTTTTCAAATATATAGGGAGAATGAAGAAAGTGTCAGGAAATGTGGGGCCCCTGCAAGATACTCTGGGCAATCTGGTGGTTGCGCCAGAGTAGAAGGCAGACCTCTTTAACAAATTCTTCACCTCCATTTTCTTGTGCAGGGACTGGGACTCCCTCACCATAATTCATGACAGACTCAAGGGGAATGCCTCCAGGCCTAAGGTTGAGGAGGACCGGGTTAGAGTGCTTCTGGAGGGGATGGACGTGTCCAAATCAGCAGATTCAGATGCTCTCCACCCCAGGGCGTTGAGGGAGCTAGCAGGGGTTATTGCAGGGCCCTTGGCACTGCTTTATGAGTGCTCGTGGTTCTTGGGCCAGGTGCCAGATGATTGGAAGATAGCCAATGTGGTCCCCATCTTTAAGAGGAGGGAGGACCCAGGCAACTATAGGCCCATCAGTCTTACCTTAATCTTGGAGAAACCCTTTGAGAAGATCAACAAGGAGCACATCTGTGATGGGCCGGCATCAGGGATGATGCTTAAGGGCAACCAGAACAGTTGCATCAGGGCAGGTCATGTCAAACTAACCTGATTGCTTTTTATGATCAGGTCACAAAAGCATTGGATGCAGGTGTCTCCATGGATGTAGTCTTTGTTGACTTCAGCAAGGCCTTTAACACTGTCTCCTACCCCATCCTCATTAAAAAAAAAACTAGGCGACTGTGGCATTGATGCCTACACAGTCAGATGGTAGGAAATTGGCTGAAGGGTCATACTCAGAGGGTGGTGTTGGACGGGTCATATTCGACCTGGGGGGAAGTGGGCAGCGGAGTTCCCCAGGGCTCGGTCCTTGGGCCCGTACTTCAATTTCTTTATCAGCAATTTGGATGATGGGTTGAAAAGCAACCTTTTAAAATTTGCTGATGATACCAAAATTTGGGGTGAGGTGGGCACGCTAGTAGGGTGGGAAAGACTGAAGAAAGACCTGGATAGGTTGCAGGGGTGGGCTAACAAAAACAGGATGCTTTTCAATACTGACAAGTGCAGCGTGCTGCAGTTGGGCACTAGTAACCAGCAGCAGACTTGTAAAATGGGAAACTCCCTTCTTGAAAGCACGGAGGCAGAAAGGGATCTTGGAGTCATCATCGACTCCAAGATGAACATGGGCCAACAATACGAGGTCACAGTCATCAGGGCTAACTGGACTCTATCCTGCATCCACAGGTGCATCTCAAGTAGGGCAAAGGAGGTGATTCTCCCCCTCTACGCGACACTGGTCAGGCCACAGCTGGAGTACTTTGTTCAGTTCTGGGCACCCCACTTCAAGAGGGATGTGGACAACATTGAGAGGGTCTAGAGGAGGGCCACCCGCATGATCCAGGGACAGCAGGACAGACCCTACAATGAGGAGCTACGGGACCTGAACCTGTTCAGTTTTCACAAGAGAAGACTGAGGAGGGGACCTGGTGACCATCTATAAACTCACTAGAGGGGACCAGAAGGGTTTGGGGGAGATCTTTTTTTCCCCTCGCACCCCCTGAGATAACAAGGAATAACGGCCACAAGTTGTTGGAGAGTAGGTTTAAATTAGACATCCGTAAAAACTACTTCACAGTTAGGGCGGCTAGAGTCTGGAACCAACTTCCTATTCTGGGGGGTCTTTAAGAAGTGGCTTGACGCCTACCTGGCTGGGGTCATTTGAGCCCAGTTTCCTTCCTGCCCAGGCAGGGGGTCAGACTTGAAGATCTACAAGGTTCCTTCCAAACCTACTTCTATGATTCTATGATTTCAAGGATAGTTACTGGAGTAGTGATAACTGTGGGTAATTTCCCCCTTAGCGCTTCCATGGTTTCTAAGGCTGCTGTTGCTGCACACAACATCTGTTCTTAGAGCGTATACCTTGCTTCTGCTTCTCTCCAGTCTCAGCTCCAAGATCCAAGAGGCTTTTCTTCTGCCTCTGAGGACTCCTTCTGCTACAGGCTCCAATGTTTTCCTTCTTCTGAGACACCTACATGAAACTAAAGCTGTCCTTCTGGTCCTAGTTCTGATAAGAAGACATGGACAGTTACCACTTCCTTAAGGGCTCATAAGGCATATTTGTGTTCAGGACCCCATTCCTATTCAGTCTTCTTCTTACACAGGTTGTACAAGGGACAAGCTACTACACTAAACTCAGGAACATGCATGCACCAAAAGTTGAGTGCTCCCAATTGGGGATGCAGTTCCTTTATATCAGTGGGAGTCTGGGTCTCCACTATACTTTGCAGCCCTTTAGTTGGTATTGTGTCCCCCCCCCCCCGATTCTGCCATTCTATCACTAGAAATTCACACTGCAGTCTTACCTCTTGAACTTTCCGATCAGACAACATGAATCCGAAAGCATGCACATTCTCCTTTAATGATTCAAAGGGCTTGATGACAGCCTCTTTGTTTTGACTGCCCACCATGACATCATATATATACTGCCACATGCTTATGTCATGGTACTCTTCTCGGACCTCATGAACTACTGTAGCTAGAACCCCACGAGCCAGGCGGGGGGGGCAGGGAGGGGCTGTGTATCCACTTCTGGGGTATCATGGTGTAGGTATACTGTTGCCCTATCCATGTGAAAGGAAATACAGGCCAATGACTTTCATGGATGGGAATAACAAAAAACATGTCCTTAATATTAATGGATCCCATTCATGCAGGCCCATAACACCGGATGTCTTCTGTTAAGGCTGGTAGAGACAGGACGGCAGCTGTCAGGGTGTTGCTATTAGCATTCAAAGCTCAAAAGTCAATAGTCAGCTGCCACCCCCTGTTTGGCTTATGCACTGGCCACACTGGATTGTGGGATTATGGCGAGTGGGTTCAGATAATAGTTCTGTCTAATTGCTGGTTTATAATATACTGGATAGGTTGTGTGGCCTCAGGTTTAGTTCAATACTGGGGCTGGTGTACTCCATTCATGAGAGGCAGAATTAATGGGGTCGTGCTACATCGAGTTACAGACGTTATAGCCATTTCTTCTGGTTCCTGGTGAGACATTGCACACCCAAACTGCCAGTTCTCTTGCTCAAGGGCAAACTGCTGTCTTCTTAGTAATTTTCCTCTCAGTAAGCTTGGTCCCTGTTTAAGTATTATTACTGCCGCCATTACCTTAAAGCCATTAGGTAATGTGAAGATCACTTGAACTAGATGTCCTGGTCACCTAGGGCCTCTGACCCCAATTACTTGATAAGGCGTTCCTTTCTTCCCCTTCCAATCCACAGAATCTAAACTGAACATCTAGGCACCCATGTCCAATAGCATATCGATTGACTTCTTGCTCTTACCTAATTGAATCTGTACGGGTATCTGAATTAAGGAGATAATATTAACTTCAGATGCCTATCTCCAGCCTGCTACTGCCTCCATGGTGGCCCCTTCCCTTGGGGGTTGGGCTGGCTGGACTTCCTAGGTCATGTGATTAGAGGAGATAAATGGTGGCAGCTCCACATGTGTCTGGGGAAATGTCAACAGTTCTGCCCTTAGGGCAGAAAATCCTTCCAGTGACACTGCCAGCGGTGCAGAAGGTTCCGCATTCAGGCTTGCCCCTTTGCTACAGTGTGTAGCCCACAGCCCTTACAGGACATTGGTGGACAGTCCATTGATTTGCACCTTATTAAAATTGGCAGACAACAAGTCTTTCCACATCTTTATTTGTGAAGCCTTGGGCCAGCCTTCCCTGGCTTTTCCTAACAATTCTGGGGGGTCAGAAGGATTGTCCTTCCCTGAGGACACCACCATGGCCTTGGCTGTTCTCACTGGTTTGGCAAGCTGGCTTTTGCAAAATAGGAAGAAGCTGCATTAATCACTGGATCGCATCTCTTACTGGGTTGTTCACTGCCTTTGGCTCCAAGGCCAATAGGTCTGAGGTGCACTCCATTCGTGCCTGCTGGCAGAACCTCCTCCACATTGGTGCTGTCATGATTTCACCTAGCATGCGAGTCCAAGCTCCTACATGAATGATGTCAGTCAGCGCTGATACAAACAGTAGACAGCCTCCTCTAAATTGGCCCATGCCTAAGGGGTGGTGTTAAGCTCTTCTTTGATTTTACCATAACTGTCGGCGGTCGCCTGTAGCACAGCAGAAAACAAAGTAACATTTTCACTGGCTCCTGCAAATTGATTCTACTGGAGATCGGGGTGCAGGACAAGTTGGGCCAGCTCAGCACAGCTTACTGATATTGCTGAGGCCCCTTTTCGAACTAGCCAGTCTATCACCAGTTTCCCAGCTTGGACTTATGCTGCTCCTGTGTATCTTGAATCTCTGCATGGGTAAAGGAGCATAGCTCTGTTTGGGGGTTTAATCCTTGCGGCCCTGAGTGAGTCACTATTACTGGAAATGCTTGGCTGAACTCCTCCATCTGGGTGGGGACATATGGAGGTGGTTTAGGACAAAGCCCGCCATTGATCTTCTCCCCCTCATCTGTCTCCTCCCCATGATCTTCCCTGAGCTCTGTTTCCAGTTTCTCACCATACAAGCATTGTTGCACCTTCTCAAAGAGGGGCTTCATGGCCTGCGCCAACTGTGATTTCCTCTGAAGAGAAACAGCCACGTGGCACAATCATAACCTTCCTTACCCTTCATTCTAATGTCTTCAAGTGACTCTGGGTGGCTCATGAAGCCTCACATTCCACACCGTTGGAATCTCATATGTCCTCCTGCTCTTTACTCAATTGGGTGATCTTTTTCTTGTGCTGGACATTCTCTTCAGCCCCTAACTGCAGGCACATGGCCAGCAGCCATAACAGGCACCCCTTCTTGGGTTTACTCTGGGCAGCAGCAGCGAACCTAGCCCACTGATCAGATATGGTTCCTGGGTCACTCCAGACAGGCCTCAACCTATCTTTATCCCACTTGGATTTTTCTGTCCCTGTTACTTCCTTTAGCAAAGCCACCAACAGAGCCCACCTAACTCCCCATTCTGACCTTCCTCTCTGGACCAGCATCTCTCAATCCTGTTTGTGATGCCAATTTTTATCCCAGCCACCAGTGGGAGGGTTCAGGATTGAGAGAGTGGTCAGAAGTAAAAAGATAAGAAAAGTTTATAGACTTAACAAACACACAACTATATATAGCATAACAAGACAACATGACAGGCAATACAATTCTTAGTCGGCAATTTATTAGCAGTCCCCTCTGGTGTCTGGGATATGACAAGCCTCTTAAAATTCAGCTAAGTCAGGTGTCCCCAATCTGAGCTGTCCAAGGGATACTGGGAAGGACCTTGGTCTTCAGTCCTCGGGCTCCTTGAGATACAGTAGCCCACTGAATCCAGGTGAACAACTTCTCTTTACAATGATAGCTTCCTTTATTATGCTGCGTGTTCCTTTTGCCAATTCCTGGATGTGCTAGCAAATTTATAATTTATAAGCTATGCTGTTGACTCATAGCCACGCACAATTTTACACCATAAACTTTCCATATATGACAAACCAATAAAAGTATCATAGTATCATAGTACCTAGGGTCAAACCAATAAAAGTACAAGCCTTTGTGTTTTCTTTATAAGGTTGATTTTAGCTGCACTGATTTTCACTGACAAGGTCAGCCTTAACCAGTTTTTTAAAACTTTTAGCTAGACTCTTAGCTATAGCATACATTTCACAATGCAAGAACAGACCACAGGGAACACCTGGTCTAAACATCACAAAGCATTCAGAGAGCATCTTACGGCACAGACATTACTTTCAGCTATTACAGCACCAAACTAGAATCCAAGAAGGTACAGTGGGGTGCCACTACATCCCCAGCAATGCTGAACACCCTTTCACTCAGAACACTGGTCAGTGGAAAGGACAGGTATTCCTGGGCAACCATGGCCAGATCTGGCCACATCTGGTTGTGGCTTGCCTAGTAGGCCTTGGGGTCTCACAGCAAAAGCTCCATATCCCCAGACAGCCACCAAGGCCTGAGTGCTACCTACCTGATGGTGAGATCTGGTGCCTCTAGACCCCACCATGGAATCCACACCCCGGCCCACATTGGCAGTGCCTGTGGTGAAGGTGGAGACTGGCTGGTGGGTGGTGTCCTAGCATGGGACAGTGGATCCCCCTGATCCATGCTCCCCCACCTTGGCTGTTTTGCCTTTCTGACTCTCTTCACCAGCCCCTCCATCCATTGATCCAGAGCTTGGCTGCTGCATATGCTCCCCTTCACCCTCAGGTCACACATGGCGGCCAGCACATGCACCTTATTGGACCACAAGGGATCAAGCCATTTTCTGATGCACTCCTTCAATCACCTCACCAGTGCCTGCACATCTGGCGACAGCAGCTTGCCCTAGCCAGGAACATTGATCCCCTGGATGCTCTTCATTTGTCTCTAAAGTTACCTCACTAAAGGGATCCCCTGGCTAAGGAGGGCAGGGCCAGTGCTGAGGGTCCCAGTGGCCTTGAGGAAGGGCTTGAGGACCACCAAGATCTGGGAGATGGTATCCCACTCAGTTCTGTTCAGCGGGCCACTGATCCCATTCTCCCCAAGCAAGGCCATCTCATGGATGGCCTTTTGTTGCTCCACCAGCCTCTTGAGCATCAGGTATGTGGAGTTCCACTGAGTCTCCACATTCTGCATGATTTTGTGCTGCAAGATGTTCAGCTCAGCTTGTTTGTTCCACAGCATCTTGCCATGCCAGGAATACCTGTCCTGCTCTGGTGAAAGTAGCCTACCACCTTCCTGCATTTGGAAATAACCTTGCTGGTGGTGCTGTTGCTGTCACTAGCAGCCCTGTCTCTCTCCAAGGTGTCCCTGACAATAAGATGCAATTTCTGTTCCACACAGTTAGCATCATGGACCACCTTGACCATATTGGTCCCATTATTGGTGACCCTGAACCCATGAGTAAGCTCGCCCTGCCCAATGAGCCACCCCTGCACCAAGCAGGTCATGGTCCCCATGATCTCTGTTGCTGTGTGGGACTCATCTATCACCTTGGCATGAAAGAGGAGCCCGCTGATGCCAGAACTGATCACATCAGTGCTCTGTGAGGGAGAAGTAGGCATGATCTCCACCTCAGCTGCTCCATATGTCTGAGGTGAAGTGATTCCACCTGTGACCTGCCTTGTGCAGCTCCTTCCTCAAGTACTCATTGCATGCCTCATAGTGAGGGCACCACCATCCTACTGATAGTGGTGCATGCGAGCAGTTGGTAGGATGGGGCCACGAGTGCCATGAACCACCTGAACCCTGACTGCTCAACTAAGGAGAAGGGCTAGTCATTAATAGCAAGCATCTCCCTCAGTGCTCTGTGTAACAGGAGGGATGTCAGCATCGCCATGCTTTCCCCTGCTGCCTCCTTCACTGTGCCATGCGGCCTTCTTGTACCCTCCAATTCTCGCCCATCACGTCTTTGATTTTCTATATTTTATATGGAGGCTACCTTCTGTCTTCTTGGCCATGGTTCTCCTATCAGGGGTGTCCCATGTACCCAAGCCTTATGGGCTATGCGTGGCTCCTACCACCCCCAATACCACGCCCCATACCTCGTAGATGTAATAGATGTTGTTCTATCCTTCCCTCCATCGTGACACACTCTATGGCCCTTGGGCTCTCTGCAGTCCCATCTCTCTTTCTTTCTCTTCTCTCTCTCTCTTTCCGTGCCCTTCTCTTGAGTCTCTGCTGCCCCGTCTCTTGGGGCCTTCTCCGTACGCTGTCCCATCTCTCAGGGCCTTCTCCGTACGCCGCCCTGTTTCTTGGGGCCTTCTCCGTATGCCGCCCCATCTCTCAGCTCACCACAAGGCTGCCTCCTTCTCTGGGGCTCACAACGCCCCCTTCTCTGGGCTTCTCAACTGCTCCTCTCTGGGGCTGGGGCCTATGTACCCCATAAGCAGTGCCCTCACTGGTTCTGGGGTCCTCACACTCCCATGAGTCCCCTATGAGGCCTCCTTCATCTCCTTATAGCCTCACCCAAACCACCGGTCATAAACAAACAGCAACATAAACATAAACCCCTGGGCTACAATGCCAACATAAGCCTCCAGCCAAACTGCTCTCAGGCCCACCAGGGTTCTTTATCTCCCTGCAGTGACCAATGCTGTTCTGGCATCCTGGCTTGGCTGCTCTTTTCTCTCTGGCAGGGAGCTCCTTCTGCCTTGGCTGCTGGTAGGGAACACCTGCCTGGACTCCTGTTTGTGGTTTATATAGGAGCCAGGCCCTGCCCCTTCTTGTTAGCTGCCTAGGCAGGTGAAGATCATTATCTCCCTCTAGTTGCCTCAGCAACCAGCACCTGAGGAGTCTTCCTGGCTCTCTCAGTAGCAGATACCTTAGTGCCCTGCTACACTCTGGGTGATCTCACCCACCCTTGCAATGCGCCCCACTTTTTGTCTACCTTTCCCCCACTATTTCAGGGTGGCCTGCCTCTGCTTCAGGGATGTGGGGGCTTTGGAGCAAGAGCAGAACTTCCCTTTGGGTATGTTCCCACTGGTGGCAGGCTGAGGAGGAGCAATGGCAAGGGGGTGGTGCCTGCAAAGATGCATCACATGAGCATCCCCGTGGTACTCATGTGTTTTGTTTCCTTGCCCTGGATGGTTTTGGCTCAGCAGTGCAGGCAGATAGCATATGTGGGATCATATGCCAGCTCACAATGATCCCTGATCACACTATTCACTCTCTTCTGGGGTGCGAGTGCATGTGTGGATGCTGCAATATCACCCTCCTCAGCAGGCAGAGACACAGCAACAGGAGGAATGGACTCAGCTGAGCTGCTTGCCTCTGCAACCACTATCTCAGCCTCCTCTGAAGTGCCTTCTGGGGAAGGAGACCTGGTTCTAGGGGAAGCTTGAGGGGTGTGAAGCACAAACTCAGCTGATTCCCCTTCCTTCCCAAGAATCTCCCTTGCTATGGCACACAGATCCAGATCTTCCTCTGGCACTTTAAGGTACAACATGGGAAGTGAAATGGGGGTGGAGGAGACTGTCATGATGGTGGTAGTGGGGGGGTTATGGCTGGTGCTGTTGGAGGGGGTACAATCTCAGGCACAGGCAGTGACACTGGCTCTGGCACTGCTCCTCTCTCCTTGCTGCTTCTGGAAGCCTAATTCCTATTACTTGTAGGAAAGAGACTGTATCTCAGTTTGGTAGAGGAACTTACAGCTTTCCCTCCACCCCCTCTTCCGTCCCCCACAAAGGCTTGCCAGCTGCCTTTCCATCATGCTTTAATGCTGCTTTTCATAGTGTCTTCTTTTTATAAAAATATATTAATGTATCTTTTCTCCTATATAAATTCTATAATTTATGTAATATGCTTCAAGGTATAAATTTATAGAAATAAGATATAGATGTATCTTCCTTCCTATGTAAATTTTGTAATGTTTATGTAAAGGTGTAAACGTATAGAAATAAAATATATATGTATCTCCCTTCCTATATAAATTCTATAGTATAATATCCAATACAATTATAAAATTGAACAGAATAAAGCAACGAATATAATAATAAAATAAAAGGGTCCAGAAGAAAACAAAAGGTATTCTACAATCCCACTTGCTAGGTTAGCAATTAGGAAGTCACTGAAATCAATGGTACTAATAGCCTTCATTGTCTAATGCTCCTGAGCTGCTGGAACATAGCTCAGTAGCTGTCTGATCCCAAAGCAGAAAGCAGGCCAGTACAAATAATGCTGCCTTTTATGCTGTTTTTCCATCCCTCCCCCCCAGAGCAATGAGTTTGGAAGGGACCTCAGGAAAGGATCACAGTCACTGGCCAGCTACGCAGTCAATATGAGAGTAGTCCTTTCCCCCTGTCTTTCCCCTCCCTCTCCTTACTTTCTGTTTCCCCGCAGGCAAACTTTTGAAATATTTCAACTTCCTTCATTTTGTTTCAATGCTGTTTTGAAGCCCTTTGTTTCATATTGATTTTGCTATTTCAAGCTTGAAACGAGTCCAAACAGCCTCAAAATGAAATAGGCAGTGAAATTTCACACAGCCCTAGTGGAAGCATGTTTTCCTGTTGCTCCATACTGCCAGTGTTCTAAACCCCAGTGCCTTGACTCTCAACCCAGAGCTGCTGGAGCACAGAGCCACTGAAAACCCTCTTTCCTCCCCCAATCTACCCAGAGTAGAGCTAGTGCCCAGGTGTCCTGGATCCTATAGCCATGCCCCTCCTCACCAGCCCTCTAGTGCCAAGTCAGAGTTGTGCAAGCTATAAACAGTATTAACCTTTAATGTGTGGTTGCTCATAACATGTTCTAACTTTAAAGCTGCTTAGTATTGCACAAATTTAATATGGTCCAAGTGTAACATGGAACTTCACCCTGTCACTCTATACACCATTTGTTATCTCTTTGTGGATGAGAGCCTGATTCAGCTGTTGCTTTTACACTTGTGTAACAGCCGGTGCAAAGTAGAGACACACTTGGTTCACCCTGTTGCAAGCAAGACCAGAATCCAAGCTTGTGTATACTCCTGTGATTTTTTTCCTGCTACACACAGTTTTCCTAGAATGTTGGGGACACATAGATACTTGAATAGTGCAGGTCTCCTCACACCAGAACTCAAGCTCATTTATAAATGGTCCCCAGCTAAAAATGATCTAATGTTGGTAGTTGTGAATCCCTGAGGCCACAAGAAAGCAACATCTTTCTGGCATCATATAACTTAAAGGAGACATCCTTTTCCATTTTCAAAAAATATGTTCTGCTGTTTTGTGCAGCCCTGCTCAGCACAAAAAGGCTAACTTAGGATGGAGGGAGGAAGGCACTTCTGAAGCAAAAACATTGTTGTTTTACCTGACTGAATTTTTTTGGCTCAGAGGGGGAAAGGAGGAACTGAAAAAATGTGCTTTACAGTAAATGAACACCCTTTGCTACCTTGTGCTGTTAGGATTTTATGATTGCCCCATAATTCAGTAAAACTCAATCATGAGTATTTGAAAATGTTCATTCTGCTCAATGAAAAGAGCAGTAATACGAATATGCTGGAATGAATGGGGGAAAATGTTGTCATTTACTTACTCCCAGGTGTTCTGTATAACTAGAATGTAGAATGTAGCTTCCCCAGTATTTTCTACACACAGATTTGGGAAAGGAGAAGGCTGAAGAGGACTGGGTGTGCAGCCAATTAATATCTGACTATATAGCCCAGCTGCCCATTTCTTGACCCAAGTGGTTGAGTGTGGGAGTTGGTGTAAATGTACAATGCAGCTTGCTGTAGTCAGTGGAGTAAAATTTGTCTATAAACTTTGCAGTTGTCCCATGACCTGGAAAAAGACTATCTTTCTATTTTTGGCCACAGTGCCTCTGCTTCCATGTGCCCTCCCCCAGCCTAGTATTTTTCCTTCTTCCCCATATACACAGTAAGCAAGCAAAGAATGATTGGTTCTGACCACTAAACTTTGCTTTGTTGCTGAATATAATTTCACAATACTTACTGTTACTCTTTGGTTGGTTTTTCATGTATGGTTAGCTCTTATTATGATAATTAGAGATTTGGGAAGAAGAATTGATTATCCTTTAAACTACATATTCACAATAAATATTTAAATAACACCCTAGTTAAATCCACTGAAATGGTAGTTTGGATGTAATCAGTTTAGAATTCCCAAATAGAGCATGAACTGGAGAACTGAAATTGAAGTTTAGATATACCGTGAAATATGTTAGATTTAATAGAAATGTTACTGTTTAACATCTATATTTCACCTCCTACATCTAAGGTGAGAAGAAAGAGAGAGAGAAGAATCAATAATGCACTACCGGTATCTTTTTATATAACATTTCATAAATTGCCTTTCTTGACTTAGTATACAATAAGGCTCATTAGATTAAAGGCAACAAGTTTAAAATTCAAGTCATAATGAACTTTGTTCTGTATTATGGTAAAAGGAAAAATTTGAAACAATTTGCAGCTCTGTATTTTAAAAAAATACTGAGTAAAATAACCAGAGCATTGAGACAGACATACAGAACTCTCTAAATGGTAGGTGGCTGCTAAACTAGCTATAAGTGACTGCATATTTTTACATCAGTAAGTTCATTAGCAAGAGAATCATATATAAGATTTACATTGCTACATTAATTCATAGGTAACCTTTCATGTGATTCTAAACTAAATATATAAATATATTATTATCTGGTTTATTTAATTATTCTAGGATTTCTATATGCACTGTATTTACTTGAATCCTAGATAACATGTTTTTTTCTGGACTATAGGTGGGGGAGGGGAAAGGGAGAGTGGGGGCCATGTCTTAGATTTGAGTACTGATCAGGAGCAGGTGGCTGCTATGACCCTGGCTCCAGTCTGGGGTGGAAGATGGAACTGAACTGCTGCCTGCCCCAGATAGGGTGGCTCATGCTGTGAGGTAAAGAATGCATGGTGGATGCAGAGCAGAGGAGGATATTATGGGGTAGAAGTGCAGATTGTGTACAGGAGACCTGCAGCGTGTGGCATAGGCTGAGTATGGGGGAGACTATGCAGCCTGCTACCTGTCCCTCCTCTTGCCACCCCCACTGTATCCCTTCAGCCCTGGCTCTGGCCCCAACATAGCCAAGCCTCAGGCTGTCACTGTTACTTCTGGCTAGAATGGGACTGGGGTTGCTGCTGCTGACTGCCCTGGAGGCAGAGACAGAATGGCTGTAGGAGGTAAGCAGTGCAGGAGGGGGCAGGTGGCAATGGTGAGAGGGACAGGAAGTGTGGCAGCAGGCACTGGGGAGGAATGTCAGGGGGCAGGCACAGGGATGGGGAATTAAAGGGGTTAGGGTTAGGGTGGGAATGGGGTGGGAAGGGAGGCAGGTACTGGAGGGAACAAGTGTCAGGGGGACAGGCAGTAGGGGGCATGCACAAGTATGGGGGGCAAGGGGAAGGGAGGCAGGCACTGGAGACAGACAGCAGGCTAGCGAGTAGAGCAGAAGGCCAGCTTGGCTTAGCAGGGAATTCTTCATTGGTCAAAAATGCAAAAAGAAAGTTTACAGGAAGTGGAAACTTGAATAAATGATAAGGGAGGAATATAAGAGTATCACTTGGGCATGCTAGGATAAAATTGGGAATGCCAAAGCACTATTACAGTTGCAGCTAACAAGGGACATAAACAATAAAAAAAAGGTTTCTAAAAGTGTATCAGCAACAGGAGGAAGATCAGTTAAGTGTGACATCCTTACTGAATGGGGGAGGCAACCTAGTGACAGACGATGCAGAAGAAGCTGAAGGACATGATGCCTTTTTCACCTCAGGCATCACAGGCAGGGACATCTCCCAGACTACTACACCTGGCAGCACAGTTTGGGGAGGAGGTGAGCCGCTAACTGTGGTGAAAGAGCATGGTAGGGATTGTTTAGAAAAACTGGATGTGTACAAGTCCATGGGGCTGGGCATGATGCACTTGAGGGGGCTGAGGGATTTGGCCAATGTGATTGCAGAGCCACTGGCCACTACTTTTGAAAACTTGTGATGGTTGGGAGAGGTCCTGGATGATTGGAAAAGGGCAAATATAGAGACCCCATCTTTAAGAAAGGGAAGAAGAAGGATTCAGGGAAATACAGACTGGTTAGCCTCACCTCAGTCCCTGAAGACATTATGAAGCAGGTCCTTAAGGAATCCATGTCAAGGCACTTGGAGGAGAAGAGGGTGATTAGGAACAGTTGGCATGGATTCACCAAGGGCAAGTCCTGCCTGACCAACCCGATTCCCTTTCATGATGAAATGACTAGGTCTGAGGATGTGGGGAAAGCAGTGGACATGATATACCTTGACTTTAGGAAAACTTTTGATATGGTTTGCTACAACTTTCTTGCAAGTAAAGCTAAGGAAGTATGGGTTGGATGACTTTACTGTCAGGTAGATAGAAAACTGGTTGAATAGTCAGACTCAAAGGGTAGTAATTGATGGCTCAATGTCTAGTTGGCAGCTGATATCAAATGGAGTGCTATAGGGGTTGGTCCTGAGGCTGGTTTTGTTCAGTATCTTCATCAATGACCTGGAAGATAGGATGAAGTGCACCCTTAGCAAGTTTGCAGATGACATCAAGCTGTGGGAAGTAATAGATACAGTGGTGGGTAGGGCTAGGATTCAGAAAGACCTCAAATTGGAGGATTGGACCAAAAGAAATCTCATGAGGTTCAATAAGGACAAGTGCAAAGTCCTGGAATAATCCCATTTACAGATACAGGCTGAGGACTAATTGGCTAGGCAGCAGCTCTGCAGAAAAGGCCCTGGAGGTTACAGTGGACAATAGGTTGAATATGAGCCAACAGTGTGCCCTCATTGTGAAGAAGGCTAATGGAACACTGGGTTCCATTAGTAGGAATGTTGCTAGTATATCAAGGGAAGTGATTTCCCCCCACTATTTGGCACTAGTGAGCCCACATCTGGAGTACTGTGTCCAATTTGGCCCCTCCACTATAGAAAGGATGTGAATAAATTGGAGACTGTCCAGTGGAAGGCAACCACAATAGATAGTGGGGCTGGGACATATGACATGAGGAGAGCCTGAAGGGACTGGGCTAATTTAGTCTATAGAATAGGAGACAGGTGGGATTTAATAGCACCTGAAGGGTAGTTTCAAAGAGGATAGAGCTAAACTGTTCTCAGGGGTGGTAGAAGACAGGACAAGAACCAGTGGTCTCATGTTGCAGCAAGGGAAGTTTAAGTCAGTTATTAGGCAACAGGTGGAGAGAAAGCAATGGTTCACATGGTGGGGTGGAAAGTGGCAGGTACCTGGGGTGTCAGGTTCTGTGGGAGTGGGGGACAAGGTGCAGGGGGGAAGGTACAAGTATGGAGATGCAGATGGTGAAGTGGAAAGTAGGGAGGGACAAGGGGCAGATGTCTGACCACTGCCCCCCTTCTGCTACTTTCCCTGCTACAGCAGTGTTGGGGGAATGACCCTCCAATATTTATATTCTAGACATGAAAAATTATCAAATCCAATTATTTGGAAGTCAGCTTAAATTCTAAGTCTTCTTGGATTTGGGTAAAAACAGCTGTTTACCTACCTATGCTGTTGCTGCAGATGCTGTATTCTATTTTGCACCTTATACTTAGTGAAGGGTGAGTTATCAAACACATCAGGGTATTGTAACGAGCTATCATAGAACTTAGTTATATTATAGAAGTTAGCCTATTGGCTAGGGCTGAACTGCAAGGACAGAAGATACCTTCAATGAGCAAAATTTAGGTAGAATTTTAGAACATGAAACAAAAGGTATTTGTCCTAGGTTAAAGAACTCATGCCAGGAAAAAGTTGTTATGGAGGACAGCTATCTAAGGAACAATTTATTGAAGGGTTCTTATGATGTTTCTCAAATTACTTAATAGTTTCCCTCTACTATAATTAATTCATATACTCAGATTCAGCAAGAAATTTAAGCATACGTTTTTATCTTGTTCACTTTAATTGTACTATTGACATGCTTGAAGTTAGGTAGGAACATAAACACCCCGTGGAATTGGGCTCATTGGGATGACAAGCATATTAGTCAAAGAATGTATTCAAGAGTTGTTGTTTTTTTTTAATTTTTAAAGTAAAACATGCAGTGACAGTTGTTTTTTCTTTTTCTTGCCAGTTTCAATATTACTACTTTGAGCGACATTACCTTGCTATTGGCAGAAACCTGTACTCCAGTATGGTAAATCCTACATATTTCAAGAGATGTTTAAGCCCACATGCACACCAGCTATATTCCTTTGGGGTATGCAGTCTTAATCTCTAGCTGTAAGGGGCTAGGAAAAAATTGCTGTAGGTTTTCATATCCACCAGGACTGTAGCTGAAGGAACTATTGATTTTGCAGGTTAATAATAGCAAATAGTATGTAGGGTTCCTGTCCTTCAATGGAAATGTGACAGGTGGGTGGGACTAGAAGTCCCGCCCCCTTCACTCTGCCCCCTTTCCCCTTTTATGATGTGTGACATCACCACCCCACCCCTGACCCCGGTCACGTGATGCATGACATCAGCAACTCTGCCCCGACCCCAGTCACGTGGTGTGTGACACCAACACCACATGGTTCATGACAACAGAAGAACAACCCAGGCAGACCCTCAAAACCCAACCCCTCGTGCTGCAAGATCCACCCTAGATCACATGGTGCTGTTATGGCCTTTCAGGTCCCTGACCACTAAGCAGAAGTTAAGAATTTGGAAGATGGTGTCTTTGTGCCATGGTTTAAATTTGTCCTCAGGTGTTTGAATGCACCACACGGGTGTTAGTGTGGGGGTAAGTGTAGGAGGGGAGCTGTTAACAGACATGTCTACACAGGAGGCTATGTTAAAGGAAGTTTATTACTCTCCTGGTCAAGCTGGCAGTTTTGGTGAGGTGAACACATTTTTTGAAGCTACCAAAAGGCAGAATAAGTTTCTGAACAGAATTGGGGTGACTGCCTGGCTTTCAGACCAGGATGCTTATGTCCTGAACAAACCAGTAAGAAGACATTTTAAAAGAAACAAGACTGTTGTTTCAGCTATTGATGCACAATGGCAGGTTGATTTGGTGGATATGCAGCAGTTTTCTAAACACAACAGTGGGGTTAAGTTCATCTTAACAGCGATAGACACATTACCAAAGTATGCGTGGGCCGTGGGTCTAAAAGACAAGTCAGGTGGTGAAATAGCTCAAGCCTTTAAAACCATTTTTACAGAGGGCCGTGTACCTTGAAAATTACGGACTGATTGGGGAAAAGAATTTTTAAATAAGTCTTTAAGTAAGCTGTTAGAAAAGTATAATGTTCACCATTTTGTGACAAATAGTGAAGTGAAAGCAGCAGTGGTAGAGAGGTTTAACAGAACATTAAAATCGAAGATGTGGAGGTCTTTTACAGCCCGCAACACCTTTCGCTACATTGAGTGTTACCAGAGATTATAAAGAGCTACAACCACAGTTTTCGCAGAAGTATTTGCACCAGGCCTGTTGATGTGAACTTTTCAAACGGAGACCACGTGAGGGTGTCTAGAGCCAAAGGGCAGTTTGAAAAAGGTTATGAACAAACATTCATCGATGAGATTTTCATAGTGGATGAAGTCCTTAGATGTGTGCAGATGTCTGTATACCACCTAAAAGATTACAAAGACGTACCTATTGAGAGTTCTTTCTACCCTGAAGAACTATAAAAAGTGAATCCCAAACAGGACAGAGTTTACAGGGTTGAAAACTTTCTAGCAACGAAAAGAAAAGAAAGAAAGAAGGTTGTTGGTTAAATGGTTGGGGTGGCCATCTAACTTTAACAGCTGGGTGGAAGCCTCCCAAGTTTGTAACATATAGGGCTACCTCAGTCAGAAGGTCGAGATGTGCAATGGTGACTTTTACATTACTTTACCCAGCAATGCTTGCTCCAGCATTTTTCTGCAGAACACCAGCTCAAACTTTACCATACAACTTGTTAAACCTCTGGATCTGTTGGGGAACTGGAAGATAGGGTTAGCAGAAATACAATACCCACACAGCTGGAACAACATCAGCGAAGACACCCCTTTCTAAATTATTTCTGGGACTAAAAAAATGGGGGTACAGCCTGCCTTGGGGGTATTATACATCCATCACAGAGTTTCTGGATCTTATAAACAATACAATCACCAACAATCCTACTCTGCCCAAATTAGTTATGCACTATGACCAAGCGTTTGGGAAAGTGAGACTTAAAGCCAAAGATAACTCTTATGGTTTTTATACGCATGGGGAGCTAGCCTATATTTTGGGAATGCTACCCAGAGTCTCTGTTAAAAAAAACAACCGTCCCAGCTGATAATACCGGAAGGTTCAATTTGCTGTATGTCTACACGGACATTGTAGAAAATCAGCTTGTCGGGGAGTTTTCGGTACCTTTGCTATGTTGCGTCCCTGTCCGTGGAAGCAACAACGAGTTTGTCACCATCACATATGACAACCTGCATTATGTCCCCATCACATCAACATTGGCATTGAAACCAGCATTGAAATAAAGACGGATCAGAACAAACATGTCTCATTTTGCTTTGGTAAGGTGATCGTTAAGCTTCACCTACACCTCCGGAAGACTTTGAGATTTTAAAATAAGTAAAAGTACAATGATAATGGCAAAAAACTATGAGAACCCTAATTTCTACAGAAATTATTATAAAGCCCGGGCTGGGTATGGCCTTCCTGGATATCATGGGGTACCCGTGATGTATGGGGCTGGTGTGGGAAGTATATTTTGCAGCCTCTTTAGAAAAGCTGTTCCACTTTTGAGAAGGAGTCTGGAGATAATTAAGCCCTACACTAAAAATAAGGCACAAAACATAGTCAAAGATGTGATTGGTCACTTCTCCCAAGCTGTCCTAGATAGAGTGGTCAAGTTGGCAAAGCCGGAGAGGTCCGGCCTCATGTATATTCAAAGAAAGAGCCTGAAAAGAAAGAGAGATGTACCAGACTCCAGATGTGTAGGACCTTCACAACCCCTTAAAAAGAAGAGGGTAAGTTGACAGGGAAGCCAGACACAAAAAACCAAGAAGCAGCCTGGGAGAAAGAAGGGGCGCTGTCTTGGAGGAAACAGAAATATATTTGAACCGACATGGCCTTTGTTCACTGCGAGTCTGAAGAATGCGCCAAATTCAAACTGGATGTGTTTCAAATAGCCCCAACACAGACCTGCATTGAGAAAAGCCTGTATGTTGAGATCCCCCCACTCTCAGCTAACCGAGTCCAGCCCCCTTGACTTTTTCATAGCTGGGAATGGCAAGGATTACATGGATTTGAACAACATGCTGCTGTACCTTTGCTGCAAGATTGTATAAGGTGATTGAACGGATCTTGATGCCAGGGCTGCAGTGGGTCTGGTGAATTACCCGCTGGTCTCTGTCTTCAGTCAGCTTGATGTCACTCTGGGAGACTGTCTCATAAGCCAGAGCAACAACTGTTACCCTTAACGAGCCTTCATTGAACTAGTTCTCAACTACAGTGATGACACCATTGCCACCCAATTTTCTGCTGGCCTGTTTTACAAAGATACCCTCAGGCATCATGAATCAGTTGCATGGGATGGCAATAATCAGGGGTTTCGAAGACGGGCAAACCTGAGAGACCAGAGTAAAAAGATAAAGCTGCTTAGTCAGCTTCATAGCAATTTGTTTTTTCAAGAAAAACTGTTGCTGAATGGCGTGAATGTGAAAATTAAGCTGACACGTAGCAAAGATGCCTTCTGCTTGATGGGCAATGCAGCAGCTGACCAACATAAACTAAAAATAACATCTGCCTCACTTTTTGTGAAAAAAGTGAAGGTAGCTCCGGGTGTCCAATTGAGCCATGCAGAGGCCTTGCTTAGGGCCAATGCTAAATACCCCATAGACCGCGTGGGTATGAAAGTGTTTAGCATTCCTGCCGGCAGCCAAGTCAGCAACCAGGCGAATCTGTTTCTGGGGCAGTTACCCAAACTCATTGTCATTGGGTTCGTGGATAACGATGCCTTTAGTGGGCATTATGCTAAGATGTTTGTAATTTTGTTACCAGAGACCGTGTAATGCTCTTTGGTGTGTTTTCAAGACACGCAGGCTGCCTCATCATCAATAAAGTCACAAGATGAAATTTCATAGGCGGGAGAAAAGAGGTAGCTGAAGAGTTCTTCAGGGTCTCTAACGATACTGGTGTTGGGCAAGTTGGGTCTCTGACCAAATTTACCCCACAAAGAATTTAGAAACAATTTTGCTATTTGGTGCTTGGCAGGATTGGATTTGATATGCTCGGGGCTTAAGGTCACGCCTTCTTTTTGCAAGAAATTGGCCACGTATCTCTCTTGGTTTTCTTGGTCAGTACACTAGGCGGGGTAGCCAGAGGCTTCCTGCTTCTGCCGGAGGTGCATTTTTATGTACTCTGAAAAAAGGGTGCTAGACTTCTCAGCAAAATGCCAAACTTCACAGATTTGAGCTACTCTGTACCCCTTGGTGATAGCTTTATTCAATTCTGGTGTGCACCACGTGCCCAGGAGGGCCCTCTCTTTATCTGCGTGGTCTCACTTTTGCTGTCTTGCTTCTGCGCAGAGGCAGTACAGCGTAAACATAAGTTTCCCGTTCACCCTAGTGGGTAGCATGGGGAAAAAAAGACTTTGCGGTGGGTACAGTCTCACCCTGGCTATTCCAAAATAGCTTGACAGGGG
>JAGPOW010002673.1:15613097-15654993 GCA_030014935.1 Caiman crocodilus | reverse complement strand
GAGTGTTTCATCTTCCTCAGTGATCAAATCATGAAGGGCAGCCTTAGGATCTTCTGCAGAATACACAGTGTTTAGAAGCTGTCTAACCTGAATTAAGTGCTTCTCAGTAATTCTGAGACTGTTCCTGGCAAACCCTATGATTATAACAGCATTGAAAATGTTATCAAGACATATTTCCTGGAAAAGATCCTGAATTATTTTATTTATGTCTTCATCTAACCAAGTAATACATTTGTGGGCTTCTTAACCCCCTAAGTCAAATGTGCACCCCCAGCATAGGTCAAAAAGTCTCTGCCTAAAGCAGTAGTTCATTATGCCATAAAAGGAAACGCAAACAAGAGACTTCATGAAAATTTTACGTTCACGTGATGTAAGAGCTTGTGTAGATTCAATGCCAAGCTGACTTCTTAACTCTTCAGCCTCATCAGGTCTTTGTTCTCTGCAGAAGCATACACTTTCTTCTGGTGTATTGGTGAGTAGATTTTCTGGTGTCATTAAAAAGGCTTCACCTAGCTGCAAAGGAATTCAAATAAAGGACTAAGTTAGTTAGTGGTGTTCAATCAGTCCTTAGCTACTTCCAAACACACACGTGCCATGAAGTGAACACGCACCATTACCCTCAAAACCCAAAGGCCCCCACAATCATGCTCCAAGTCTCTTACCAGTCTCTTCTCTGCAATGACCTCTACTTCGCATGCAGGCTCAGGCACAAAGATGCCATCTTCCAAAGTCTCAACATCTGCTTCGAGGTCCTGGGTCTCCCCCAATTACCTGTTCACAGGTTCTTCCCCAACAGCGTCTGGCATCTCAAAGAGTCTTTGGGCAAGGAGCCAGGTCTCCTCCTCAAAACTATTTCTACAGTAATGCTTTCTATAAGGCTGTCTTGGGGTTGTAGTGAGTGGGCCTACAGGTGTTGTGAAAAAATCCATATCTGCCCTTGCTTGCCTTAGCACGGGCTCAGATAAACAGAGGGGTCATTTGGGAAAACAGATAGACCTGGCGGGTTTGCTGCCTAAACCCCACCCCCCACTGTACTCATTCCAATTGGTTCAGCATTGTTCTTGGGAGGTCTGAGGCCTCTGAAACCCCTGCCAATTGGTTGGGTGTGTTGGGGTGGGTTGTTAGAGGGGTCACCTCACCACCCTGCCACCCCTGTGCTCTGGTGTGGGGGTTAGAGTGGTTAGGGACCTGATAGGTCATAACAGCACCATGTGATCTAGGGCAGATCTTGCAGCATGAGGGGTTGAGCTTTGATGGTCTGCCTGGGTTGTCCTTCTGATGTCATGAGCCATGTGGTGTTGGTGTCACACACCACATGACTGGGGTCAGGGGCAGAGTTGCTGATGCCTTGCACCACGTTACTGGATTCAGGGGCAAAGTTGCTAATGTCATGCACCACGTGACTGGGGTCAGGGGGCGGGGGTGGTGATGTTACACACCATAAAAGGGGAAAAGGGGTGGAGCGAAGGGGGCGGGACTTCTGGTCCTGCCTACCTGTCACATTTGCATTGAAGGACAGGAACCCTATATACTACTGTAACAAAACAAATTAATCAGATCAAATAAATGCTTTGGGTGGACTCAGTATAAAATTTTTAAATTTCCTTGCCCAACTGAAATGTCCAAATCCCTCTCCTGCCCTGCCAAGTTTCCGGGCAAGGATAATATTATTGGTTTGTACTTTGATTTTACATTAAAAACATAAATATTAAATGGAGGTAAAATTGGTTTTCAAATGCATTTCAAAATGAAATATTGAAACGTGATTTAGAAAATAGCAAAATAAAACTTTTCTACATTTCTGAAATGTTTTTCAGATGAAACTGTTTACTGTATTTGACTTAATTTTGTAAATAATTTTAGTTTCCCCAAAATAATGTTTTTTCCATGCTCCAAATATTTTGCCAGACTCAGACTTCTATTACAGGTTTTGTGTACTTATGTGTGTGCTATTTTTTTTTTTTTTGCTAAGGCAATGTTTTATATCTTCCCAGCATATTTTCTGTATCTTGATACATAACATGAATATTCAGGTATCCCGGTTGTATCCATATGGGTCTAGAGGAAAAAGCAATCAGGGTTCATGGTAGAGGTGATATCTTTTATTAGACCAACAAGATTTTTGCAAAAAAAAAAAAGTATTTAATTGCAAGCTTTCAGGCACAAACACCCTTCATCAGGCATCAGAGAAAAGACTGTAAAAGTTCTCCTGGGTAGAAATTAAAGTTCATATTTTATAGGGTTTCACAGAGGATTCAATAGATGGAAAACTCCTCTGGGCAGGCAGTTCTTAGCTGGTAAGGAGTAACAGAAATGGGGCTTTTAAGTGATATAACCTATGTGCCTTACTTGCATGAATAAGTGATTCTTGTTTAATGCTTTTCAACTATACAGCATAAAGATCTTTGGAAAGGTGGTTAGGGATCATTATCTTTATTTTATAAATAGACTAGTATGTGTGATAAGGTGACTTGATCAAAGTCAGGGAAAAGATTGATGGATGAGTGAAATTGACACAAGCCTCCAAATTCCTAACCAGTTAACCCACGAGGGATTACCCTAATGTGGTAAAATCAATTCTGTAACTCAGGACTGCCCAACTTTGGTGTGACCAGGGGCTGCGCGCGACACCAGCTTCACTGCCCATGCTGTGGGTGGTGCATGGCCTCTACCCCACTGCTGCACCAATAGTGTACAGCGTCTTGCACCCTGATACATGGGCAGAACCTGCCCCATCCCCTGTTCTCTCCCCATGCAGCCATGAGAGGCAACTCCTGGAACCCATGGATAGTAGGGCTGTGTGAAAGTTTTGTCCCTGATTTGATTTGGTGGACATTCAGCCTGATTCAGCAGCTGAATCTCTGAATCCGAATCAAATCAGAGGACCCTTTCCTCTCTCCGAATTGAATCGGAACCCTCTGAATTGATTCAGAGAGATTTGGAAAGATTCAGAGATCTGGACATAGAAACAGCTTTAAAAGCTTTAAACAGCTTTATGTTTTTTCTACATACCTCTAGGTTGCAGGCAGCTCATGAGTGCTGTATTGCTGAGGTGCATGGAACATCCCACAGAAGTGCGGGGGACTCCCCAGCATGTTCAGCTGTAAACCCAGAAGTGGACCAGAAGCACTTCCGGTCTACTTATAGGTCCAGCAGGGAGTGTGCAAGAGGTGCCCCCACCCCCGTGTTCCTCTGGCTCAGTGACTGGTGCCTCCTGGATCTGGGGGGGCACCTGGGGTCCCCCTGTGGCTCATTGCCAAGCCAGGGAGGCATGCCCCCCCATATGCTCTCCAGCAGACCCGGAAGTGGACCGGAAGTGTTCCCCTTTCCAAAAGGGAGCGTATGGCCCCTTACCAAAAGGGAGCATATGGCCTTTTGTGATGTAAGTAGTTTAGGCTCTTACATTTTTAATTTTACAGAGAATTTTTTTTTATTGTGCAACCTTGACAATACATTGAAGTCACATGTATGTCTTGTCTTTTCTTACAAGAATCTAGGTTCAGGAAACAAATATTATGAAAAAGGTTCTTTTGATGGAGATACTCCTTTGGTACTTGCTGAACCAGTTGACAACTTACCTAGGTATAAGGTAAGAAAAACTTTAAAAAATTTTCTTTAATACCATTGACTAATGAAATGGTTTTAATACATTTGGCTACTAGCAACAGTATTTAAATGAAGCACATAATTTGTTAAATACTAAAAAATATGCTTCAAGCTGTAAAGTCAATGCAATGTTTTGCTTCACTGAAGGTGAATTAGATTTTCCTTTTCCCAAAGCTTGACTTGTTCTGTAAAGCAAGTCATATATGCAGCTATAACTGAGCTTTTTAAATTTCTAGCTTCATTTTTTTTTGAACAAACAGTTTTAATTTCTTCTTTGACATGCTGACCACTATTTTCTTCCTGCTACTTTCTAAATTCTACATGTCAGTGTAGTCTAGTGAGTGGTTCACATCTAGTGAGCTTAACATTTCAGTGACCTAAGAATCACAGCCTCAAACTCCTCCTTTAATGTTCTCTCAGCCAAACCTCCCACCAAATTCAATACTGTTCCTAGTACAGTTTGGCCATGGATGCTGTTTGTGTACATTCCATTCCACTTGCAGAATGAAGTAGATGAATTTCTTATTATGTTAAGTTTTGCCTTCTAGCTATCATTCAGTCTTATACATGTACATGCTTTTCTTTGAAAGGAAGGTTTTAAAATGCCATAAAAACATGTGGTGTGAAGATACAGCAGTTTTATTGAAATATCATGTGCAGCTAAATGATGTCACAGTATCTGTTTTGGATGCTTGCTTTCTCTATTCACAGCAAGGGTATGCAATATTTTATAATATATCAGGCCCATTCTATGATTCATTCTTTAGCGTGTTTTATGCAGGTTGTTGCATAATGCTCCAGACAGCTGTCTTTAATCATGTGATGTGAATAACATTGAGCATGATTTGGGTTGAGGAGGGAATTTTATTTGTAGTTCTTTTTGCTGATCCTAATTTGTATCCAGCTAAATATGTATCTTTTAGAAGGAGCATAGCTCATAGAGTTTGTGACAGACACTTTTAATGCATTGAAATTTAATAACTATTATAAGAAAAAATTCATTTTTGTGAAGATCTTGGTGGCTGTTATGAAACAAGACTGGTGTTTAGCAACCATTGAAACATTATCTCCAGTGAGCACATGCTGAGTAATAAAATGACAACATTTATGAAATTTTGAGTAATTCATATATCTTTCACAAAACAATTGTTTCTGTATCCAATATTTTGGGAAGGGAAAGAAAAATTCATCATATTGCGCTGGTCAATCAATATGAATGAAAAAAACCCTGCTCAAGGGAATCAAAATAATGAGAGACCATTAGGTAGGTGGTTTTGTGCTTCACAGTCAGAAAATCCACCCAGTATTTATTTGGGTTCAGTTTGGGTTTAGATGTACTCAGTCAGTTCAGGTTCAGTTCTTATTTAGGCCACCAAAAATAGAGGTTCACCTACCAGTTCAAGCCAGTTTGAACTGAATCAAATCAAATTTCTTTCAGGCAGAGCATAGAAGTCATTTTCTAATTTCAGAACAAGAGATGGGTTTTTAAAAAAGAAACATTTTTAATTTGTAATACTTATTTAAAGTTTATATAAGTAATGTTCTTTTTTTAACTTGACTGCCTCAAATTTTACATGGCTTTGGCAGACTTTTTATTTTGCCAAAACAATTTTTCACAAACAATTTGTTTGAGCAAACTAAAATAATGTCTTCTAATATCTGCTTTTTCATATTGGATCTGCTGATAGAATACATTTGAAGCCTGAAAATGCTCTCTCAACACTCCCTTGTGTTGCTGGAGCTGCCATTACAATTTTTGCCGGTTGATAAAGTTCAGGTGTTGTTGGTGTTCCCAATATTTTAATATGGTTTCTTTCTTACTGAGATATGGCTCATCTGTAAATGACTCAAGATTTGGCCCTATCTTTTTGTGGGCTTTCTTTTGTTCAGATCATTTTTTCTCTCTCTGAAGATTTCACAAGATTCAAGAAAAGAGTCCAATTCACCATCTGATCTTTCACTTTCAGATATATGTGTCTTTATTTCTGTAAGATTGACTTGAAGAAGAATGAAGAATTTCCACTTTTATCTATTATTGGTTAAATGAAGAGTTGTCTTGATTTTCTTCTTGTGACATTCTTGACTATAGATATGTCTATCTATACCTTGAGAAACTTGACTTGGTTTCTCAAGGTATAGATAGACATACGAGAAAGTTATCGTTTTCAAGCATAATTTTTTCTTCATTTGTTCATGGAAGTGTTGCCAGATTTGCCCATCACTGTGGGGTGTGCTCATTTATTAGAGTTATTTTTCTGGGGTCTCTGTAATTCTATCAGTGTGCTGCTTGTGTCACTTGTGTATGGAAATTAACTCTCCCTTCTGCAAGTCCTCACTCCCAATGAAGCTACCTTGCAGGGCTCAGTTTCAATGGGGCTGGGTTCCTCCAGCCACAGAATCAGTTGAACACACACACACACACACACACACACACACACACACTAATAGACCACTGCTGAGTCAGACCTGATCAGCACTTTCAGTTTATATCCTTATGTGTCTCAAACTCAGCATTTCCCAGTCTCTTGTCACAAGTGTCCTAGCAGTAACTCCCTCGATGAGCAGACCCCACAGGATTTTTTGAATTTACAGGGATCTTAGGCTTAAGTGAAAGAAGCCTGTGTGTAGACAGGAGTTGATTAGGATTTGGAGCAGGGATCCCCCATCATGCAGTGCTCCTCTGCTTCTCTGATCCCAGAGTTCAGTGCCATCCCTGCTTTGGAATATTTGTTCTCCATTCTGAATGCTAATGGAGGTGCCTTCCTTTCCCATCTCTGTTGTAAATAAGACTCAGGGAAGGTGCCACCCTGTCCCATCTTCAGTGTAAATGAGACTGGTGGAAGTTGCTGTAATCTTGTAACCTTTATCCAGAGGGACCTAGGTGTGTCTCTAACTGTATCTTCATTTCCTTTTGTAAGTTCTTCTTCTGATGAGTTCTGGTTTAGGCAGAGGTGAGGTTGGGCAGGTGGGAAGGGAGAGGAGTCCTTTGTGAGTCAGGCTAGGTACTGTTCCAGGGTTCCCCAGGAACACAATGTTGATAGGATCCACAATGCAGCTGTGGATCAGCGGGGGACGCGGGCGGAGACTCTGGTAGCTCCAGGCTACTCAAATAGCAGATGGGAAAACAGCTGAGGGGCAGTGAACGGTGGGAGAAGATGATGCAAACCTAGAGACATGGTGAAAGGAAAAGCAGGACGCCGACCTGGAGACACCAATGGGGAAGGAAGAGGAGGACCAGGTACACTGGTGGAGGGAAGAACAGACAGCAACCCAGAGACACAGGCAGTGAGGAGGAAGATTACCCAGCTGCAGGTAAGAGAGGAGGAGCCAAGGACCCTGGCAGGAGCAGTTGTGTCACATGGAGGGCATGGGGGGGTGCACAAGCAACCCAGCATGGGAACCATGCACTCTTCTAAGCTGGGGAAGACCAGGAGTGACTCCATGTTATCTGGGGGCCAGTGGCAGTCAAATTGAGAAGCTGGACTAGGGTGGGGCATGGAACCGCAACCCTCCCCCATAGTCACAAGTGGGTTCCGCATCTGTTCCTTCAAGTTTCTTTTTTTTCTTTGGATTCTAAAAGGGGCAGTGGGAGGTGAGATCCCAGGGGGAACCCTGCGGTGGAAATCCAGATGCTGATTTTTCTTTTGGAAGCCCTAGCTAGCCTGAGATGAGGCCAGCTTCTATGCACCAATTGGCTTGAAGCCAAGAAACTGGCTACAGTGAAGGGCAAACTGACTGGGAAGGCCTGATCCACTTGGAGGCAAGCAAGCCAAGTGAAGAGAAAAAGCCATCCAAGGGGACACCTGCAGAGGATAATATCCATCCCAGCTGTGGATGTGGTAAGGGTGAGGTAAAGAGGAGGTTTGGAGCCCCAAGAAGCAAGAACAGGGATTGAGGCATCTTCATCCTTGAGGGGGGCAGCTGAAGGGAACTGCTTCCTCACCTAGAACATTGAAGTCATGGCAGGCATGTAAGGACAGGATCCATACCACCCAGGTGGCATCCGAGCTCGAACCTCACCCTGACATTGCTTGCAGGGAGGTGCCCAGTAAGAGAAGACTGAAGCTTTACAACACCTTCCAGCAACAACACACCACAAAACTGGTGTTTAAAGTGGCTTAAATGTCCTTTTCAGTGCTTCAATGGTTTTGCTGTTTGCACATTCGTGACATATTCCACTTTAATGGCATTGCTGTTCACATGCTCAAAGGTCTATTCCACTTTACATGACTTTGCTACATAGCAAGATAAAACACGTCCAAGGTGTTTTAGTTTGCTACCTAGCAAAGTGCCACTGTGCATGGGGCACTGGAAACTGATGCGCTTGAGGCTTGGTGGGCCCAGTGGTGGCCCATGCAGGCAGGTTCCACTGAAGGGAAAAAAAAAAAAAGCAGCAAGCCTGATCTTTTTTATTTTCTCCCCGAAGCCTGCCTGCCTGCCTGAGCTGTGTGTGGGGGCCCGATGCTTCCCTCTGCAGCTGTGGCAGCACCTGGGAGAACCTGGGCTGGGTGCTAGTGGGCAGATGATGTCTAGAGGGCCCCGCATAGCTCAGGGACTGCATGGCCCACTGGCAGCTTCACCCCTCCCCCTCCACTCCACCAGGAGGCAGATAAGGATTGGGCCCCTACCTTCATGGTATGCACAGTATGAAACAGATGCAAAACAATAGCGATTAAGAATCAGAGTCCACTAATTGAGAAAGCTATTGTTTACAGCTATTGATGTGCATTCAACATAATTGTCTGGCAACACTACGGACTAAGGAACAACAACAAAAAAATGACCCAAAAATTCCCCATGACAGAAATTGCAAATTTAGAAAAAATACTGAGGATTCACTATAGAGCTCTCAAGTATGTCTTTCTGGTAGGAATCTTATGTGTATGTGTTATTTTAGTTTTGCATGCGGTAAAAAATCAAAATACTTTTGGCAGAGGTGTTATCTTTTATTAACTAAATAGTTGCAAGTAAATGTTTCTTTATTTGCAAGCTTTCAGGCTCACACACCCTTCCTCAGGCAAAGGAGAAAGCACATATGGTAATATTTCTCCTTGGTAGAAATGAAAATTTATAATGTGCAGCAGAATAAAAAGATGTTATAGTTTCCTCTGGGTGGAAAAGTTCATTTAATGCAAGTTAGGCTCAAATAAAAGTTCAAGCAGTCTGTTTACCTCCAAGTTGTCTAATGGTAAGCTGGGTGTTATGAATTTTTTCTTTTATCTTCCTTCATGGTAAGATGTTTTCCATTATACAGGAAAGAGGCAGATGGAATGAATCTCCTGGTCGAAGTGGTTCTGTAGTGTGAAGCCTGTTCTTCAGGTCTGGAAACACAGTTCAAACAGTGGGCTGAATGGAGCACAGTTGGGTTTCTCCAGGCTTCTGAATGTTGGATATTTGTTTCTTGGTAGAAATTATGAAGTTTTCATTTCAGAGTTGCTTATTGTGATTATTTTGCATGTTGCAGGGTTACAGGTTTTAGCTGTGTTAGTCTACAGGCAAAAATGAATCAGTAGTTTTTATAGTGAAAAACCCCCAGTTTATATAGTTTTAATAAAGGCAGAACCTTTATTTTATCTAATAATCCAACATATTGTTTTGGGTTTTGATTCCAGTTCTTCGGTTCTGTTTTGCTTCCCTGGTCACTGTAGAACCAGGCTGCCACTGATTCCTCTGCCATGCCTACACATTTCTGTAATCTTCAAGGGCTTGTCCAAGAGCTTGGTGAGATTAGTGGGAATCTTTTTCATTGATTTTAAAAGGCTTTGGCTAAGGATGAAGTGCAGCTCTTCTACTACATTTATTTCTTTTTGCCTGTTATGCTAATACCTGTCCTAACTTTAGATGAGAGCATGTCATGTAGAATGGTTGCTACCTCAATCATCCTCTGCTAAGGCAGGTGTGGTCCTTGGGTTCTACAATGTCTTAGCTCTGTCCTGTTTTCATGGGCTTGGTGGTAGATGGGAAGGGTTCATTGTTGCTTCTATATTCCCCACTTCTTTAAATTCTTATTTCTTTCCAAGGGATTTTTCCTCTCCTTTCCTTTTATCTTCAGTAGTACAGTGGAAGGAAGTGCCTGTCCCTTTTAATTACATTAGCATTATATTAGCCTGATGAGTTGCTATGGAACTGAATATGAACATCACATGCTAGCACACTAGGTGTTACAATTTTAGAATTTAATTTCATTATGTTACTTATTAGGAAATGAGTAAAAGAGGCTTTCAAATCCCCAGCTGGCATATGTGTGGGATGTAGGATTGGATGGTAGGATGGGAGGAGATGGGTGAACTGGAGTTGCATGGGATATGGTGCCCCCACATCAAGAAGATCTCGTATCCTATCAAGTGTGTAGGATAAAAGCTGTCTGGAGTTTCATTGTTGAGAACTGAATCAAAGTTTGGAGGAATCAATAAAAATAAAAACACTGCCAGGAATATAAATCTCCCTGGGAATATACTTAGTACGTATCAGGTACAGGGAACTTTAAATATAGCCAAACATTTCATAAGGGAAAACTAGCAGTTTTGAGTTTCAATAATTGAAATGAGCAGTGATTCAATTTTGGAAACATAAACATACTACCTTCTGGGCAAAATTATCTTTTTCTCATTCCTGCTTTCAATGCCTAGATCTCTGGTGACCTTCCTGTAACACAGACCTTCAGCTTCAGGAAGAAGTTTGCTTAACAAATGTCTTATAATCTTATTCTATCTCCTTACATAGTGAATAAAAAAACCTGATTTTTAGTAACAATCCTATTTTTTTGGAAAAAATGGGATAGTGACAGTCTTGGACCTCCCCCTTTCTTTTCCTTTATACCACAAATGCTATTCCTAGTTAACACAAAAATGTACATTTCACAAAGCCTGCTTATAGTTCTCAGTTTAATACATTTCTTGTGCTCAGTAATATTAACAGACTCACAAAAGGAATTGAGTTGGCATTTCATATTCCTGCATGCTTGGCATTAATACCTTTGAACAGAAGTGAGGATTCAGATAAACAAGGACAAGCCAATGAAAGGAATTTACTGGGAACTTGTGTACATCTGAAAGGTTAGAAAAAAACCCAACATGATGTATTTTGCAGGGTCATCATAAGATTCTTTACTCTGAGACATGCATTCTTCCTTCTGTTTGGACTTTAGAGATATAAAGTCTAGATAGTCTCACAAGGGGTCATTGTGAAAATTGGTATAGAAGAGAAGATCCATGTCAAAGTTTCTTTACTCTGTTTTTTTTGTCTCCTGCATCGCTGACTATGAGCTATAGAAGATGGATTGCTGCTGGTACAATACTCTGAGTCAGCTCTTCTGGGTTTATGGCTTCTTTGTGTTACAGTCCCTTCTCATTTTACTTTACTCACTTTACTTACAAATTTTATCTACTGATTCATCTTTTACTGAGGGAAATTAAGTCTAAAGAAAAAACTGAGGGCATCTATATTCTTGCTCTGGGGTGGGTGGTGGTGGTGGCGTTTTAATTATAGCATCTCTAAATGCATTTATATACACATATTTTCATGCCAGGATGCGCTGAAGATCCAGCACATCAGAACAGATTTGACTAATCAAGTTTGCTCCACACATGAGCTGACATGCACTGCACTGAGTTGTGTGCAGTTGTGTAAGGGGCAAAATGCATGTCAGCATGCACAAAATGGCGGTGGTGTACTTTTAAACTAAAACACCTCCAATGTGTTTTAGTTCAAAAGCATGGCACCACCATTTTCTCAGTGCTGTGGTACAAACATGTGTACATATGTCCTAAGAGACTCCAGCAGACTTGATTAATCTATTAGCACATGTTAGAGCAGAGGTCAATCATGTGTCTAGGTGCCCTGAGTGTCCTTATTTTCTCACTGGTAGGAATAAACTTCTGCTATGCCAAAGTTGAATCAATGGGCAAGTCCCTCTTCTCCCCACCCCTAACGTTTGCATTGCTCCAAATGGTCCCTCAGAGGAAGCAGATTTTGTTGGAGTGATATTAACATGAACAGATGCATAAAATGTATATCAACTCATTTTTAGTGCTGATCTCTAAAATAGACAAACATGTGGATATTCATGAGGAAATTATAAGCAAAATAACATTGTTTGCCACAGGAAAAAGCTTTACATGAAAACTTCACTTTAGTAAAGAAGGATACTGGACAAAAGCTACCAGGTGCATCTGGGAAATGGAATGCATGAAAGGGGGCCCAGAGAAACTGAATTTTTAGCCTGGCATGAGCAGAGGAAAAACATTAATCATATTTCCAAATAGCATAGATTGAAATCTCATGGGAAAGACAACATAACCATTCATTAATTATCTAGCACCAGAGAACAAAGCAAGTATGTAAGCTCCCTTGGTATATATGAATTTCATAAATAGGATTATATTCCTTTGTAGTAATATAATTCAAAGTTTTTTGATGCATCCATATTAGATGATACTGGCCTGGAGTAATAATGTGATTGATGAGATGAAAGAATGCTTTGAAAGACGTTAAAAAAGAAAATGTATAAAGGTATGATTTACTAAAATAGCATACTAGAAACCAGTTAAAGAATCTGGTCCTGACTGTCTGCCACTTTGTATATACATTTACATATGTATAGGGTGGATTTAATAGAAGAAATCTGATCTGTTAGCATTTCAGTTCAATGTTAAGCTAGTGAGTTAACTATGACATGGGCTGCCAAGAGCAGCAAATATATTGGATTCTCCTTTAACTCTGATAGATTTGAGAAATTAATTGATCCAAATAAATTTCCTAATTCAGATGTTGGGTGCATACAAGTGTTACATTTTTCTTGGCAGAATCATGTTTAGTCCAGTAGAAACATTAGGTGTATAAGTGTTCACAATGCCTAGTCTGGTCTAAAAATGGTGCACACAGTGGAAATTTAAACCTTTTTCACCCACCCAGTAATATTCAGACCCATCGGTGGACACCCAGATCCTAGGGGCACCACCAAACACAATGGAAGAGCCCAACCCCTCTTTTTCTGCTACCAGCAAGTGGGAACAGAATTGGACCACTGAGAAGATGAGAGATCTCATTGTCATTTGGGTTGAGGGGAGATCCAGGTGTGGCCCCACAATCTGCGCCACAACCTTCCATGGAGGGAGGGCGGGGAGATTTTATTCTGCAGTGCCATCACTGATGACATGGGGCCAGAAGTATATCAGGAACCGGAGGGGTGGGACTGAGGACTTGGGAATCTGAGAATCTGGTGGCAAGAGGCTACTCCAACCATGGATTTGCCAATGCTGACCTGAATGGTGTTGGAGAGGAGGCTGTAGGGTATGGTTAGCTTTCATATGGCAATAATGACTTGCTTCTCCAGTTATGTCTTCTCCAGGCTAATGTCCTGATGATTAGTGTGGGTGATGATGTCCATAAATATGACATGGCACACGTGGATGTTCTGCAGCCATTGTCTTATGAAGTGCACAGACAAATATACTACCACCAGCTGCTTCTGGTTTTGTGAGCTCTAAACTGACGCTTGATGATCTGGAGGTGTACCCGTGTAGGCAATTGTATTGAGGAGGGCCTTGGCTTCCTTGGCCAGATAGGAGTAGTCAGCTGAGTCCACGATGCTTGGTGACTATAAGTTACAGTAAGTGGTCTGATGCCAGAGGTCAGGCTCTGAGCTCTGAGCCTCTGAGCTGTGAAGCATTTGACAGTGAGGTTAGCTGCCAGATTAACAGCAGATGGACATATGTAATCTCCCACAGCCTCTGGTAAAAGTCATGCAAAGGAACAAGGAGGAATCCTTGCAGCTCCTAGGTTGTTGGGTGTGTGTGGGAGGGCTAGGGATTAGTTAGGGCTGTGTGAAATTTCACCAGGTGTTTTGTTTTGAAACTGTTTTGACATGATTCGAGCTCCAAACAGCAACATCAAATCAAAGCAAAAGGCTTCAAAACAGCTTTGAAATGAAATGAGGACACTCAAAACATTTTGAAAGTTTTGAAACGTTTTGAGTTTCAAAGCCGAGTTTACTTGGCTTCAGCACCAGTCCCAGGTAGCAGGCGGCAGCAGCAGTCTTCTCCAGTGTTAGGCGCAGGCTGCTCCCAGCACCAGTCCCAGGCAGCAGCAGCAGCAGCAGCAGCCTCCTCTCATGCAGGGCACAGATCTAGGGGCCTGAACCTCCAGGAGGAGTCCAGCACGGTCCTGCAGCCCTCCCAGGGGTGCAAGCCTCTGTATCTATGTGCTGGATAAAAGGAGGCTGCCACTGCTGGCAAGTGTCAGGAGTTGTGTTTTGAACAGTTTGAGGTCAGTTTCCCAAAACCTCTGCACCTACCTCCTTTAAACATGGCATGTTTCATGCCCTCAGAAGGGGCTACCATTCCTACAATTTTCCTACAAACCAGGCAAGAAATGGCAAAGTTGTAGACATTTTCATGATTCTCCATTATAGCCTATAGGCAAAATGTTGAACCGTGTCAAAACAGCAAAACAGTTTCAATGAAACAAAATAGGACAATGCTTTGAAATGAAACCAAATGATGAAATGAAATACTGTCCCTTCAAAATGGTGAAATGGATGTCAAAACAGAATGATGGTATTTTGCACAGCTCTAGTAGGGATCTATAGCTAAGTGCAAGCGTAGAAACTGATGCAATCTAAAGAGGCCACACTCAGGGTCTTTCTCTTGGAGCCTTGTAGCCAGGACAGAGGGAAGGAGGAAGGGTTTACTATATCAGGGAGTTCCCCAGAGGGCTTGTGGTTCCTGGTGACAACCAGCCAGTCAGGGCTGCCCTGGAAGCTGGGCTACTTTCAGCAATCTCTGACAGCCCAGGAAGCCCGTAGGACTTAGAAGCCACCTGTGTGCAGGCTCTCACTGGTACAGGCTGGCTGTGTGCCTCCTCCTCTGAATGCTTTCATGGTGGTGTATCACTAGGAATTTAATCCACACAGACTAAACCATGGAACTTAGAATGGGTTATTTGAACATTTGCATGCACTCCTTGACTCTATTCAAGTTTACCTGAATGGTAAAAGTCCTGTGTACTTCAAAACCAACATGATGTGATTCCCCAGTTGTTATTTAGCAAAACTCCCACTAAAAGGCCAGATTCTGGTATGCTTTTATATGTTGAACTGTGACTTGAACAGTCCTGCATGTTATATTGTGTGATCTTTCTGTTCCAGTCTCTTAGTTCTGGTAGAACTCAGGAGCAGATGCTGAAGGAGAAAAAAATTTAAAAATGGGATATTGTTACTGCTCTCTGTCAGCTTGAATTAGATACTAAAACAATGAGTGTTCATATCCTTTCTAAAAGTAAAGTTTTATATTGTTTAATGTAGCAATAGATGTCCCCCTCCATATAAAACTAACATTTTTTACTCTAAGATAAGATCTCATTGATATGCTTTGACAATGAGTTCCACATGTCAGTGCCTTACTGTGATTAGAACTTCAAAGAAAAAATATTTTGTATTGTTATTTTATATTTCTATTAATTTTCTTACCAGGGGGTGCTTTAAATCTAATGAGGGGTATCTTGAGTCTGAAATGGTTGAGAACAGTGTCCTAGAGAGACACCTAACTGAACCAATGACAGTTTGCTGAAACAGGGTATTTGCAGAATCCCATCTTTGGTACATGATATAATCAGGGCAGTAGAGGCAATGCTAATTAATGCTATGTCCTGGAGTCTTCCCTAAGTAAACTTAGTAACGGGTATCACCACTGGTTGTATAACTTTTCCTCTCTCGAGACTTTAAGTAAAAGGAAAATTCTCCTTTTTGTTTTCTTTTTGCAAATAAAAAATGAAACTTTCAAAAGTATCCTTTGCATGCAATATCTAAATTATTTATTTACATGTGACACATTCAGAATTCCTCCTCCTCTTGCCCCGCACTTCACAAGTAAAGTGCTATGATACATGGAAATTAATATAAAACCTTTAGACTTAATTGAATAGTGAGATTGTGCATTTAGTGCACACATAAAAAAAGTCTAACAGTGTTCATGCTTCCATCTGTATGCACAATGCAACTTTAAAAAAACATTATTTGAAGAGCTAATCAATGCTGATTCCTGATCTTTTTTTAGCCATGATAACTAGCTTGTCTATTTCCTGCTCCTTCTGTTCCATACACTTATTCACAATATTTTTCTGAGCTTTCAGAAATCATTAGAACTGAAGTCTTAGATCTGAGGGTTTTCTTCAGTTTTGTGAATTGTAGCTATTACTGACAGTTCAGAATATAAAGTTACTTATCCCAGTACTATCCACATTTCCTAAGCAATCTTCTTTCCCCCCCCAAAATCATTTTATTTTGTGTTTCTTCTATTATAGAATACCATTAGTGTATTAAGTAGATGTGTAAAAAGCACTCCTCACTCTTTCACGTCTACTGATCTATAAGAACACTGCAGATGGCTCTCATTCAGCCCCCACTAAAATAATAGAAGGTAAGTAGTATTATGAGTCCCTTAGCAAATATTAATGTCATATTTCCTGAACAGCTTTATATTTGCACCAGCAAGATATATACTTAGAGTACGATTAGAAAATTTCTCAAGGCTATGGTTAGGAATAAAATTAAAAGCAAAAATACAACCTGCCTGTTCCTCTGGCATTATTCAAGCTAAAATGATTCATCAGTATGCTTCTTCACATGTATGATAAAACTAAGATTTTGGAAGAAGTAGATACCACTTCACAACAACATTTATATATTTACTTCCTCCTTGTTTTCAGCTCAGTCATTTGCAATAATCTCAAACACTTTAACTAGTGTAGCTAGTGTAGCATGTTCAAGAATATAAAGGACTTGATCACTATCAGCAGTGTCACCATTCAGCAGCTCCTAGAGTAGATGGTATTATTGCAAAGAAATATGTGGCCAAGATCAAAGAAGGAGATTACCTTTTGTCTAGCTCCCGAGACCCACAGGATTGTTACAACCTCTACAATCCACAATGTTTCTATCTACTTCCACCAGAGGCAAAAGTATAGAGAAATCTCTTTCAGGGGTAGTCACTGGGTAGTTCTGACCCCCCCCTCCACCCCTTTCTTTCTCCTACACTGGGTATTTCCTTGACCAGAAGTGATAGGATTTAGCAAGTCAATATTCAATTAGTATATTGGGGTTTACATATTGTTAAATCCGGAGAAGATCTATATATTGCAAAGCTGAACCATTATTTTCTGTTGCTCTATAAATACAGATGAGAAGAGAAATGGTTCAGCTGATACATTTAAAATAAGGTAAACAGAAAAAGAAATTCAACTGTAAGCAGGCTGCCAGATCTGATAGTGACATCAAGATTTTAAATAAAAAAATACTGAACTGATTCATCTCACAGTTTCTCTGAAGCTAGAACAAATAAAAAGAAAAGAGAGAAAAGACAAAAGATAAACACAAAATTAAATGGTAGTATTTGAAATGAGAACTATTTTTTTCACAATACCCAATTGATTTTATATCTTCTTGAAAAACTCAATAATCAGTGCTGTGACTATAGATTACTTTAATTTTCTGTATCATAGCCCTGCCCAGATGCTTTAATCAAGATTGGGCCTCCTTGTGTGAAGTGTTTTATAAACATAGGCTCTGATCTTGTAAAGAGTTATATGACTTAACTTTACCAGTCAGTAGTTTTAGTGAAGTGTTTGGGCTTTGTTGCACATTAATTTTAGGGGTACATTAATAGCTCAGGGAGCTCTTAACCTCTGGACTATCCATGTGTTAAGATGTGTAAGTGACTTTTAAGCACCCTTTAAGCATCTTAAAGTTATACCAGTCCAGGGTAGGTTTATTTTTGATCCATGTTACCCAGCTTATGTTCCATGAATGTGTACCTACTCGCCAGAGATAAGCTGCTAAATTTCAGTTCTCCAGCATCCCAGGATGCAGTGTGCCCTCCCTCCATCTTTCCGTACTGTGTGGATAAAATTTTCACCCCTTGAATTCTATTGCCTAGGGGGTGGTTCTGGCACTAAACCAACCCCACTCCCAGCCCCAAGTGGGTCTGGGAGGGAAGGCTAGATGGGGTGGAGGGAGAAGAAGATAGTGGGCTAAATTGGGGTCCCTTTGAGCTGGGGCTTTCCTCTCAGGGCAGTGACAGTGTTCCTAGGAGCTGGTTCTACTCGATCCCAATCCCAATCCCAATCCCAATCCCAATCCTGGTTTATTAAAACATGAGATTTTCTTTAATTTACTTACTCTTTATTTATTTATTTTTTATGTTATCCTTTAGTTCAGTGGTTCCCAGTCTGTGGTATGTGTATCACCAGTGGTATGCAGACAGCCTGTCAGTGGTACTTACTAACAGATTTATTATAATTATTTTAAATGACAAAAATCTGCTGGTGGTACATAAGGTTGTTTTAAACTGGTGGTATACAATCTGTCAGAGTTTGGGAACCACTGTGGCTTCAGTGGCTGACCTCCTTCATTTCATCACCCAGCCCCCACCCATCATTCCTACCATTGTCTCTCTGCCTCCCATTTCACTACCTAGTCTTCATCATTAAAACTTTTCCCCTTCCAGCCTTATGATCCTGCCTTTACCAGCCCATCTCTCTAACCCATCTCCATCTAGAACAGGGACAGAAGCCTGTTCTGGCTCATTAGCCCTGTTGGGGCAACTCACAGCTATTGCTCCTTAGCCATGCCCCTGCTTACCAGGGGTGGATCTAGTCTTCATCCTTTATAGGTCTTTCTTTTTAGATGTAAGAAGTCCACTAGCTTTCTGCAGAGCCAAGGGGGCTGCTGTACCCTTTTGCTGCCTTTCCTCCAAGATGGGATAGACATTGCTTGAGCTTTCAGGATCAATCCCTTGAGGAGCAACCAGTGTTCCTGAACTCCTCTCTCTATGAGGTTGTGTTCCCTCAGGGCCTCACCAACAAGCCTCCTGATCTTGTCAAAGTCACCTTTCCTGAAGTCAAGGACTTCTGTATTGCTGACTGAGTTGTCAGCTTTACAGTGGATGGTGAAGTTGATCAGCTCATAGTCGCTGTCTCCCAGCTTCCCTTTGATCATTAGGTCACTGATTAAGTCATACCCCATTACCAGTACCGGGTCGATCAGTGCTATGCCTCTCATTGGTTCATACATTTCTTGAGTCAGATAGAGCTCTTCCATGTACATGTGGAATCTTTGTGACTGTTCAGATGTAACTGAGTGCTCTTCCCATGAGATATCTGGGTAATTGGAATTTCCCATGATGAGCATGCACCGGGAGCATGTAGCTTCAGCCAGATCCCTGGTGAATTCCTGGTCAAGCTCTTGATCCTGGCTAGAAGGTCTGTAGTAGACTGCTGCCATTGCATCCTCTGTGCCATGTTCACCACAGATTTTGATCCAGAGAGTCTCCAATCTTCCACTCTGGATGCCAATGTCGGCTTGCAGGAGAGCATAACTTTCCTTGACATAGAGAGCTACTCCCTTGGCCCTTTCGTCCACACGATCTCTCCTGTACAAGGTATAGCCATCTATACTTGTGGCCCAGTCATAGGTGAAGTCCTACCATGTCTCCATTATCTCTATGAGTTTGTAATCCTTTTTTGTTTAGCAGGAGGACCAATTTCTCCTGTTTATTCCCCAAGCTCTTGGCATTGGTGTACAGGCATGTAAGTGTCTCATTGGGGGCCCTTGCCTTCCCTATGGATTGCTCTGGGCTGGGATAGGAGTGGGTTCCCTTGAGTGCTTTAGCCTGCTGGGTTTGCAAAAGCTATCCAGTGGGCTTGCGGTAGTGGTAGGCCCCCATTCCCTGGCAGGCTCAGTTTAGAGCCCGGTTGAGCAGGTCAGCAAGTCTGGCTGAGAAGAACCTCCTCCCCACTGGAGTGAGGTGGAGGCCATCTCTTCCCAGCAGTCCACGGTCTCTCTCACCAAAGCGTGGACTGTGATTGTGGAAGCCAAAGCCTTCACAATGACACCTGAGCTACAGTCTTTGGTTAACTACCTTGATCCTCCTTTCCCTCCTCAGCCCATAGCCCGAGACCAGGAGGATTGAGGAAAACACCATCTGTGCCCCCAATCCCTTTAGCCCTTCTCTCAAGGCCCTGTAGTGCCTCATGACCCAGCTGGGATTGCTCTGAGCTGTGTCATTCATGCCCACATGGATAAGAAGTAGTAGTGCTAGTGGTAGAAGTGGAAGTGGTAGTAGTCAGTGAGCTGGATGTGGTTTGGAATCCTCTCAGCTCCGTCAAAGATACAGGTTCCCAGGAAGCAGCAGACCTCCTGAAATAAGGGGTTGGGGCGGCAGATCATGCCTTCAGTCCCCTTCAGGAGGGATTCTTCCACAATGACCACTCTATAAGTGACCTAAGGGAGAGCAGGGTTGGTGGCTGATGGTTACCCTGCATTGCCTGCAGGAGACAGCAGCTCTGCAGGCTCTCCTGGGGTGCAAGAAGTTCATACTTTGTTGCAGAGGGCTTTGGGGCTGTTGACTACCTTGGTCCAAGCCCCTGGATGAACATTATGGGAGATCCCAGTCCTCCCTTGTCCTGGAAGGTGTTCTTGCTCTACCCTCCACCTTCAGGGGGTGAAGGGCCTGGCAGTAGGAGTCTATCTCCTTGTCACCATCCCTGATGGAACGTAGTCTGTGGACTGTGGCCTGAACCTCCTCTATCTGGTGCCCAGAAACTCCAAAGTGGAGCAAACATTGCAAGGAGAGGTGGCCATGCTCCTGGTCCTATAAGCCTGGAATCATGCCAGGCTGCCCCTGCAGCTGAGAGCCAGAGGCTCCATCTATGTGGAGCCTGGAAACCATGGGTTCCATTTGGGTGAAGGCCTCTGAGGTACCAGAGGGGAAGGCAGTGAACTCCGAGGGGACCCTCAGGGTGCAGTGTGTGCCCATCCGCATTGTGCCACTGGTAGTCTAGCTACTGATGGGACTACCTTTCCTAGGAGCTCACTGGCAGGGCCTTGGGCTTTCCGGCTCACCCTCCTGTGCAAACTCCCACACTAAATGTGCATGCTGGGCCCAGACTTGTATCTATTTGTGTATCCTGTTCATGAGGCTCTGGTTGCATGGCTCTTTAGGGGGCTGGATGAAGTAGGAGTCAGGCAGGGCATGACCCCCCCTTGGCTCCACTCAGCTGCCTCCCCGCACCTGGGCTACATCTCTCATCCCTCCCACTACAGGCTCTTGCTTAACTGCGGGCAGACTGGGGCTCGTCGGAGGTGCTGGGGTCACCTGGATGGTCCCTGGGCTCACAGAGGTGCAATGGGCTTCCACTGATGCGTCTTGAACTGCAGCTGGGACCGGAGTCAATGTTTTCTGTTTTCTGAGTGCAAGTTAATAAAGTCTAATCCAAAGAGGTATATTAAAATCGTTAATCTGATATAATGAGGTTAAACAGTGATAAAAGTATGTATGTTTTATGTTTATATTTAATGTTTAAGTAGATTTGGATCTGATAGAATGTAAAACTGTAAGACAAGTGTTGAAAATTAAATTAAATTCTTAGTGGTATAGTTACCTGTATCCTGAGGGGGAATATAGGACTATGTAAATATTACCTATATTTTGATAGTCTAAATATTTTGTTATATATGTATATTCTAGTGACACCATGGTTGATACTTATTTATGGTTCACTTTTACTTACCTTCGTTGCTATTTGTTGTAGGCTAGTTAATTTTCTGTGTAGAGTGTGAAGCCCTTGAGATGAGGTAATCCTCTAGTTGTTGTGTCTAGAATATAGTGTAGTATAAGTGATTATATATTGTATATTTGTTTATTAAGATTATTTTTCTGTAAATCTTATATACAGTAATAAATTTGTATATAGTTAAATTATAAAGTGTCCTGGATGGTTTTCTACAGGGGAAGAAGGGAAGTTGTGTGCAGCCAGCTAGTTTTCCTCCCATAGCACACCTACCCTGCTAACATTTCTCTTCAAATGGAAAATGGAATACACAACCAGGTACACACGGGTTGCACCATTTCTCTCTGTTGTAGTGTCATATACCTAAAACCTTGAAAGTTGGAGGCTTGGCCAAGCATGAACACTATGCCAAATCACAAAAGTTCACATTTGAGATTACAGTTTGGTTGGAAAAAGTACAATTTAAAACAACCTGCAAAATATGCTAAGAGAACTCCTCCCAACACTTCTCCACAAAATAACCACAGCAAAACCAAACCAAATTAACCAACAAACAGATTCCCTCAGCAGTACTACAAGTGCTCCTTTATCTACATACCTTGGATGTAATATTTCCATTGCACATCATTTTCTAACTATGGTCATTTGCACTAATGATTGTGAGGCCTATTGTGAATTACTGTATTTTTCAGATTAGCCAGTGAACAAACACACACAAAAAAAGGAAAAGCATTATAAACTAAATTCAGTCATTTTGACAACTGTACTTGAGATAGCAGCATATTATAAATAATTATCTTATTTTCCATAATATATTTCTCAATGCACTGTAGCATTTTTATAAAAAAAATAATGACATCTTAGTAAGCTGAAATGCTATTTTAGTGCTCTATTACTGCTAATGAGAAATGAGGAGTAAGAGTGTGAGATTTTTATGGGTTAATGATAAAGTTACATATTGGTAAAGTACAGATTAATGACATTTTGCTTATAAAACTTGTAAAGTCTCACAGCAGGATTTAAAATGATACCTAGTGTTGATGCCATGGAACACTATAAAAGAGAAGAGAAAATCCTCAAAGATATTAATGCTGAGTAAAAGTCTATGCACAACTTTACTTTTATCCAAGTCCTATTGTGAGGGTGAAAATGGGATTTGAGTGGCACATATGCTTCCTATTAGTCCTTAGCACAAGAGCAAAAATTTATTTCCTTGTTAGCAAGCCTTGGACAACCAAGGCAAGGCTTTCTTAGAATTATTGCTTTTAGAAACATTTTTAATACAAGCTTAGCGTACATGACCATGCATGCATGTGCCTGCAGTGGGGGGCTTAAGTAGAATAATGGATATAATAAAATTTAGCAGTATATACGAATAATAGGAGATACTAACAACTGATCTGGCTCATGCACAATTGTATGAACCAGTAAAAGTTCCCTCTCTATGTTGTTTGCTAGTCCTTCTGAATTTTAATTGCTTCCTACGTGCATAGACTTATTTCATGCTCCCTCTTGGGAAGGACAGGAGAAAACAATGAATAGACAATAGGATACACGTATACAGTTTTCTGCTTTTCCACTTGGTTTCCAAAGCTGTTCTGCCATAGGAATGTGTAGATGACATGGGTGTTAATGTAGAGCACCTGAAAATTTTAATGTTTTTTTTTTGGTATGGTGCAGTTTTGTTTGCATGATACAGCGTTCGTATTTGTACAAACCGCGCTTTCAAGCAAGTTACGCCTTGTGTGTCATTTTCCCACAGATTTCAGTAGGGGTAGTCAAATACCAATGTACCTCCTGTAATGTCCTTCCTAATGTATTACAGCAGAAGGTGCATGTAAACCACCCAGGCTTCCCATTCTCCACCCCGGACTCTCACTGGGCAGTCCTGACTCTGAGTCTCCCCTGGACATGGTCATAATCACCCCAAAATCCTTGTCACTTGCACCTGACTATGCTCAGTTGATCTGGTCTCTCTATATCAATATGCAATCATAAAGACCCCATCCCAATCCCAAGGACAAGCTGCATGAATCCTCTCCTACCATTCCTTTCCCTTTGCATCCCACCATGTTACAAATATGTGTGTTTTTTCTTTCATTTAGTATAGCTGCTATGATAACTGCTATGATATCATAAGAGTAGCGGGTGGGTGTTTGTTGACACCTGGTTGTTTGGTGATTGCTGTTGATGTTGGTGGTGACGAGGTCTTCTGGCTTTTTTTTCCTGTTTTTTTTTGGACTATATTTCCCAACATTCCTGAGCTCATAGATCTTTGTAGATGTTCCAGTGGGAGCTCCCATTGGAACTCTCTCATTCCCTGCCCAGGTACACTGTGAATCTCTTTGTGTAGTGCCACATACAACTTTTGGAGGTGTGTTGTGAATTGTTTTATAAATGTTTTTGAACTGTTTTTCAAAATGTCGGTTGCTGTTTGGCTTTGTACCCCACCTGCTTAGCCTGCCAAAAGAGATAATATCGTTATCCTTCTCAACCATGTGTGTGTGTGGGAGGCTCATTCAGATGTGGGTGATGGTGCGTAATGTCCCCTGCCCCCAAATCACTCACAGTCTGGAAGCAGCAAACCTCTAGCCCACTCCAGATTTCCTCCACCTTCCCTTGACTGTCATCCCTTCCACCCCCCGTCCACAATACCATACACCCCTGTAGACAGACATAGATTTAAAATGTAAAAAAAATAAATTTATTTTTTAACAGAGCACCAGATGTTGTCAGCAATATATTCTGGCAGGCAATCACACACAAGGGACACCTGACCAGCTTCTTCTTGAGGATATCTCCTCAGTCCCCGTACTGCTGCTGTTGCCCCATGTCTCTGTTGTATGGCCACTGCCTGTTGCACTTCTTCTCATGACTCCTTGAAAACCTCTCCATGGCTCCAACAAATATTGTGCAGCATGCAGGCTGCCACTACCAAAGCCTTGATATTTTCTTGCTCCCTCTTGAGCTGGCATGTAAGAACCCTCCCTTGTCCTTTCAGTCAGCCAAACACACATTCCAACTGCTTAGGTGATAGTTAAAAATCAGCTTTTGTGAGTCAGTGATGCTGCCTCCATAAGGCTTCATGATCCAGGGCTTTAGGGGGTAGGCAGCATCTGCTAATATAACTGTGGGAATGGTGACACCACAGATCACTGTCTTCTCCATGCTGGGTGTGTAGTGTCCTTTCTGCATGAGGGTAGGCAGAGGGGTGTTTCTGAATATGTGCACATCATGTGCGCTGCCTACCCACTTGGTTCATGACCAGCCTTGGTGGTCTACCATGGCTTGCAGGATCATGGAGGCATGTCTTTTCCTGTTTGTGTATGTACTCCCCCTCCCCATAGGGCACAGCACTAGGATGTGAGTGTTGTCTAAAGCTCCCACACAGGTTGGGAACCCTTTCTCATTAAAGCCATCTGTGACTTGCTGCAGATTTGCCAGGTGGATAATTTTGTTTGCAGCGGTCTCCTTAAGCAGCTGGCATACCTCATGAGTTGCCAGCCAGACTGTGCAGGCAGCCACACCAAACTGGTTCGCAGTGTAGCAGAGGGTGGATGGGCTGGCTAGTTTCATGATGGCCATTGCAACCCTCTTGTCTGGTGGGATGGCCCAATACATATTAGTGTCCTGCCTCATAATGTGTGGCTCCAGTGTTGAAATGACATGATAGAATGTCTTCCTTTTAATTTAGAGCATCTCCAGCCACTGCTGGTCATTCCAAGTGGTCAGTACTATTCATTCCCACCACTCTGAGCTGCTGTCATGGGCCAGCACTGTGTGGATTCTGATCCTCCTTAAGTTTCTCAACGAGCCAAGTCAAATTCCACTTCTTCAATTTCCTCTGTGTTTTCCAAGTCCCTTGGGTACCTGTATCTTTTACTTCTTGTTGTCAATAATGCTGTTAAAGAAGGAACACAACTTGCTACTGAACACTATAGCACAGTTCCTATCCTTCCCAAGCATTACAGCAGTAATCCCAAAGTAAATAGCATTTGCAGAAGCAGTACTGCCACCTCCTCCACCTCCTGCTCCATGTCCACCATGTTGTGTATTTCATCTTCATTCTCCTTTTCGCCCCTCTCCAACAGCAGTGGCTTCTCACCAGTCTGCACCAAGCTGAGGGCAGGGACTTCAGGGTGTTGCATGGTCTGAAGCTTGGTGTAGCCATTTTTCAGCACTTCATCCCTGCACCCCAGGTCATTGAGGATTTTGCACGTCCTTTCATCCTAAGCTTAGCAGCCACTGGTGTTAATATAATCAAGCTTGCAAACAAAAAATGTTTTACCTACTTCTCTCCTGGTAATGTGGTAGGCTACACAAAACTTTTGCCACTTTAGGGAAAACAGGCTGTGCTTCTATAATAAAATTATTTTGTTCAAGCAAGCAGGTAGGTATCAATTTTTTGCAACATTATGGGTCAATGAGCGGGCATCCCAAAGTACAATGGCTTTATTTACCCTATCACCAGGTCTTTTTTGTTGTTAAGTGGGTGCTTCATCATCTTTGGGTGTTTTGACACTTACAGGTAATGACTTTGTGATCCTTGTAGTCCCAGTCCTTGTGATCCCAGACCTTCATGCAAGCACAACCTGAGTATAAAGGTGCCCCTCCCAAATTTGCCAGCCTCTGTTCACAAATCTTTGTTGACCACGAACTGCTTCATGATGTCTAAGAAAGCCAAGGCCAGCAGTATAGAACCAACTGGACCTGGGAAGAACTGGAGGACTTAATCAACATTAGGTTGGACCAAAGGATCATAGACATGCTGGAAAGTAGGATGAATAAGCCTGTTTATGTAAAGCTTGCAAAAGGCATACAAGCGCAAGGGCACACTCATGACTGGGCCCAGGTCTGGTGCAAGATCAAGTCCCTGAGATGAGCATTCTACAGAACCAAAAATGTGAACTCTCATTCTGGGGCAGGATGCACAATTGCCCCCTTCTATGACAAGCTGTTCATCATTCACTCTAAGGATGCAGGCGACAACCTGGGTATGGAGACTTTCAGCACTGGGATTGGGCTGGAGGAGGAGGAGGAGGAGAAGAAGGAGGAGGAGGAGCAGGCAGCAGTAATGGTCACAGTCCGGACACCCTAGTTATGAAGTAGTTTTTCCTAATGTTGAGCCTGAAACAAGTCTAAAATGATCTTCCAGGAGTTTGTGACCATTACTTCTAGTTTTCCACAGTGAAACCACTTTGTTTACCAAGCTCTAGATGTATGCTTATGATGTAGCAGTAAGCTGCTACCAAGTCCCCTCTCAGCCTTCTGTATTTCAGGCTGAAGAGTCCCAGCCTTTCCTCAGCCTTTCCTCATATGGCTTGCCATGAAAGTCCCTGATCATATGGGTAGCTCTTCTCTGGTCTCTCTCAAACTTCACCACGTTGTTGTTACAGTGTGGAGCCCAAAACTGAATGCAGTACTCCAGCTGAGGTCTCACCAATGCCAAGTAGAGCAGGAGAATCATTTTTTTTGCAATGGTTTTGCTGGAGATGTATCAATGGATGCATGCCAGGGTATTGTTGGCCCTGCTGGCTACAGCATCACACTGCTGACTCATATTCATACTGTGGTCAATTATTACTCCCAGGCAAATGATGTGTGATGAGAGGCAGCAGTTGCACAAGTACCCATGTCACGAGTTTTGCCTGTCAGCAGTTAGAGGGACAGGGCCCCAGAAGCCCCTGCATCTACCTCCTTGAAAGATGGCAGGCTTCATGGCTGGCACTCAGGGGCTAGCAGGCCTGCAGCTTTCACTCTGCTGTGCCTTAACACACACAGTGTCACCCATGTCACAAGTTTCACTTGTCTGTAGCTTGAGGTGCAGTTTCCCCAAACTCCCTGCACCTATCTCCTTGAAACTTAGCAGACTTTGTGGCCTTAGCAGGGGCTAGCGTGCCTGCAGTTTTGACATCACTGTGGCTTAACACATACACATGACATGTTTTGCTTTCACGACTCTGGGGTTCAGTTTCCCCAAGCTCCCTGCATCTATCTCTTTGAAACTTGGCAAGCTTCATGCCCTCAGAAGAAGCTACCAGTTTGACAAGTTTCATCCAAATCAGGCCAGAAATGGCAACATTATAGGCTGTTTCAACTGTCTCCATTATATCCTATGGGTGAAAAATCAAAACAGCATCAAAATGGTGAAACATTTTGACTTGCTTTGTTTTGTTTCAAGGCTGTTTCGATGATATCTGTTTCATTTTGATTTCACTGTTTTGGCCTCAAAACAAGTTGAAACAGTGTCAAAACAAAACTGGTGGTGAAATTTTGCACAGCCCTAGTAGCCAATGTATGATATAGACTTATATTCTATATACTTCTGTTATATATAAAACTGCAGTTCAGTTCCTTGCCATGGGAAAGCAGATAATGATCATAAGGCAGGTGATTATGAACCCTCCCTGCCTCTTTCCTGTGCGTGTGCATGTGTGTGTGCGCGTGTGAAGGAAATGCCTACCTCCTGGTTCAAGCTCTTCCCTAGGTTCCTCTGTTCCCGTTGAGAAGAGATATATAACCTTCTGCTTTACATAGTATGCTTACTGAACTTGTATTACTACCTCCTCCTGGTTGCTGGCCACAAGTTTTCTCTTCTGTGTACTATTTGAATTGTGGAGGCTTTCTTTGTAGGCTTTGGCCCGAGCATCAGCTTGAGTATGGTAAGAGTTGCACAAGTCCTGCAGATACATTTCATTTTATTCTAGTCCTCCTCCTGGTTGCTGGCCTTGTTTGCTAATTAATGTATTATGGAATTGTAATTAGAGGATTGTTGCTGGCCAAAAATATGGAGGCTTTCTTCTTGGTTGCTGGCCAAGATCTCTGACAAATTCCTTCCCACAGCTTGGGTAGCAGGCCTAGGCCTGTGGGCTCTTCATCCCACTTGACCACTTCTGCACTTCTCTGTTGTACCCTTTTAACTTTTGAATCATTGCTGGCCAGAAAGCAAGCTGTGTTCCTGAGCTATGACCCTATATGACACTTCAAATAGTCCTCTCACCCACCTCCTGGATACTGGCCATGTCCAAGCAATTTCGGACTGGGGTACATGTCTTTTGCCTGGGGGAAAGCTTCTTACTGGGGAAAACCCTCCCTGCCTTTCATAGTCTTCTCGTCCTCCTTATGGTTACTGGCCATGTCCTGCATCAGTATGAGCTGGACAAATTGTGCAAGAACATTTCATTCATTGCTGCAGAGGACTTGGGTCACAGTGGGGGCCTTCCACTAAGCAAACTGAAGTTTGAGTTTCTTTTTTGAGTTGATGAGGCCTTGATTACTGGACAAGACCTCCGCAGTCTGGGTAGTAGGTTCTTTGCCCCACTTGCCCTCTGCCTTACACATCTCCGTTCCTTACACCTCTGTATTGCACCGTTGGACTTTGGAATCATTGTTGGCCACAAAACAAGCTGTGCTTGGGAGTTATGACTACTGCAGTGGCAAAAGCAGAGGCTTTTTCACTGGCTTTGGCCTGAGCATCAACTCTATTTGTATAAATTTGCAGGCCCACTTCATATAGTTCTCTCACTGTCCTCCTGGTTCTTGGCCATATCCTAGCAAATTTGGACTGGGGTACATGTCTTTTGACTAGAGGAAAATTCTTGCTGGGCAAAACCCTCTCTGCTTCTTGCTCTCCCCCTGGTTAGCTGCAGTGGCAGACGCTGATGCTTATTTACTGGCTTTGACCTCAGCATCAGCTCTATTTGTACAAGATCTGCAGGCCCAATTCATATAGTCTTCTTGTCTTCCTTCTGATTACTGGCCATGTCCCAGCAAATTCAGACTGAGGCACATGTCTTCTGACACTCATCCAACACTGTTTCCTTGAAGTTTCTGTCTCCTTGAGATTCTTCTCTGACTTGTGGAAGGAAGGAAGATTTTAAATTAATAAATAGAAAGTAGGAAGTCCTCCCCCACAATCTGTGGGGGGCCCTCCCTACTTTCCTAAGTTTTGTACCCAGCAAAGATTCAAAGGTTACAGTGCAACAGAGAGTAGCATGGCCTGACTCAGCCGGCCAACTGAGTCAGGCCATTCATCTCCACCTGAGGGGGCCCCAATTATGCCTGAAAGCCCCCACCTTGAATTTGGATGAAAACCTTGATGTTTTCTTTTGAATACACTTGATACATTTGATTCCAGAGAGGCCTAGATGTAGCTGAAGAGATTACCCTATGCTGCCTTGGGAGTGCTACTCCTCATTTCCCTCTCAACTTCTCTCTGTCCTTTGTGAAGGCTGATAGGAAAGATATGGCTAGGGAGGACAAAGCAATCCTGAACAAAATCTGATTATCTCTGTCCAGGGGAGGGGAGTGGGTTGCAGTGGACATGGGGGAGAGGAAGTGGCAGGAGGCGGTCTGCAAACCCAGCTCTGAAAGGTGCAGCATGCAGGATTTTGTAAAGAAAGCACTGAAAGAAAGACTTTGACTTTTAAGAGACATTTATTCCAGGGAGGGTGACAAATCTGGGCCAGTAGAGAGCATGTACAGGTTGGCCTGAAGATCTGGGCCTCATGGACAAGACCTGGGCTCATGGCCTACAAGACCTGCCCGTACACTCTAGACTAAAAAATAACACACAAAAAACCCCACAATGAACATTAGCACTATTTACATTTCCAGGCACCCATGCGGGCCTCGGGGCATCAGAGGTTGGCCTGTATGAACAAAATCTGAGGTCTCGGCCCACTGGACGCGTCTCTGCACCTTGATCAACCAGTGGTGTCACAGGGTAAGGAGCAGGCATCCCACCTTGACTCAGCACAGTGCCCCCTTGAGGGCCCAGCATTCCTCAAAGGTGGGCATCGTCTGCCAGAGGACACCATGCTTGACCTCGAGTGAGAGGCGGGCCCGCATCAGTAGGCACAAGAGCTGAAGGGCATTGAGCATCCCAGTGCCAGTGAGCTGGTTTCACTGGCTTTTCAGGGTGGCCAGCAGGAAGTTGGCCAGGCTGACCATGGCCCACTCGGTTGCCTGGTACAGGAAGGGGTGGATGTAGGTGTCCTCTGAGAAGTACCAGCCCTGCAAGGGAAGCAGCACTGCAAGGGTGACAAAGAGTGGCTGCAGCCAGGGGCAGTTAAGGAAAGTGTGGAAAATGTCCTTGTCCAGCACCCCCAGGCAGAAGGGTCAGGCTGTTGAGGCCACCAGGTCCAGGTGGCAAACAAAGGTGCTGGTGGCCAGGATGCCATGCACTAGTTGCCATTGCAGATTACCAGTATTCTTGGGGTGGGTGCCTGATACAGCATGCACCACACTGGGGTCCTGGGCCACAACAGGTGCCACTGCCACACAGTGTCAGAGTGCCTGGCCAGCACCTGGGCATACCGGGTGTGCACCACCCACACGTAGAGTCCCTTGCAGGGCAGGGTGACAAAAGGGCAGTCTGTGTTGCTGCTGGGGGGCACAGAGAGCCTGATCAGTGTGTTGGGCCACTTGGCCAACTCGCTGGGTACCACTGGGATGACGGGTAGCGGTGGGAAGGCATCATGTGCGGCATCTGTGGCGGGGAGGGTCTGGCGAGCCTGGAGATAGACTTCCAGGGCGGTTGCTGCTGCTGTCGGGAGGGCTGCACTAATAGCCTGCAGAAGCCGGCCCACAGTGCGGACAGAGCACAGCACCAGCCGGGCAACCAGGGCTTCGGGTGACAGCCAGTCTGACTGAGCAGGGTCCAGGAGGTGCTGCAAGCAGGTAGTGTGCACCTCGATGAAAGCTGCCATGAGGCTGGCAGAGACCAGGCTCAGCATGACACGCTTCAGGGCCGGGTTGTAGACGAGGGGCTTCCGATACAGTTGCAGGAACCGCAGGTGCCTGGCCTGGGGACAGAGATGGAAGGCCACCCACCAGCCTCGCATCATGCTGTGGTAGAACAGGGGAAGGACTGCCCCATTCAGGAAGGTAAGGTCCAGCAAAAACAGCTCCCAGTCAAAGCCGAGGCCCCCCACTTGCCACAGGAATCAACACACCAGCTGCTGCCATGGGAGGTGGCTTTCAGAGTACAAGCAGCCCTGGAGGACCTGCAGCTAGTAGGCAGCCACCCTGCTGGCCAGGTTGATCAGGCCCTGGCCCCTCTCACTGATGGGCAGGTAGTGGGCAGCTTGTGGGAGCCAGTGGTGTCTGTCCCACAGGAAGTCCACCAAGAGCCATTGCAGTCTCTCCGGGAGCTCTGGTGCAGGGTCCAGCAATGCCACAGGGTCACCGCCGCCAGGTTGTTGACGATAAGAACCGGGCCATGGTAAGAGAGGGCAGGCAGGCACTGGCACCAGTGGTGAAGGCAGGCCTCCACTCCCTCTGCCCGGTCCTCCCAGTTGTGGGCTGTAAAGGCCGGCGGCCCCAGGAACACTTCCAGGGCTTTGAGGCCTTCCTAGCACCAGGCAAGGCCTCGCAGCAGGTCCAGAGGCGGCGTGCCGACCCACGTCCCAAGCACAAAGGTGTTGCCCTTGCCCCGGTTGATGCAGGCCAACGCGGCTAGCTCGTAGGCGCGTTGGCAGTCCACCAGGGCCCGCACATCCTCCTGGCTGCCCAGTAAGATGGTCACATCATTCATGTATGCCATCAGTCAAATCGGGGGGCTGGTGGTGGGGCCTAGTGCTAGTGGCAGAGCTAGGTCATTCAGGCGACATCGTAGAGTATGCAGCAGCGGTTTGACGGCCAGCGCGTACAGCATGCCCAACAAGGGGCAGCCCTCGCGTATGCCGCGACGCATGGGGAACAGGGAGCACAGCATAAAGGGGAGCAGATCAGAGGCATCATGGCACAGGACCCAGAGCACCATGATGAAGAGTGGCCCAAAGCCAAAGGCCTCAAGGGTGCCGAGCAGGTACCAGTAGTCAATGTGATCGAAGGCCTTCTCCTGATCCAGGGAGACCACACCAACATCTAGGCTAAAAAGCTCCATGGCTATGAGCAGGTCGCAGAGCAGAAACAGCTTGTCCTGGATGGTCCTGCCCGGCACACAGTAGCTCTGCTCAGGCCCGATGACGAAGGCCATGACGGTGCAGAGATGTTTCACCAGCTCCTTGGCCAGTATCTTATAGTTGGCGCACAGAAGGAAGACAAGCTGCCAATTCTTCAGGTGACTGAGGTCCCCCTTCTGGGGCAGCAAGGTGAGCACAGCCCGGTGGCAGCTGGTAAGCAGGGTCCCGTTGGTGAGGCTCTTGAGGAAGATGCAGAGCAGGCTGGGCCCGAGAAGGAGACAGAGGGCTTTGAAAAATTCCATGGGCAGTTCGTCAAGGCCCTGGCCCTGACCGAGGCAAGCCCCCCCACAGCAGCCTCGAGCTGTGCCAGGGAGAGTTCAGGCTCCAGGGCCTTGACCTGCAAAGCACCTAAGTGCAGTGGGTCCTAATGCAGCTGCTGAGTGGTCTGCAGACAAACGGGCTCAGCCACAAACTAGTCCCAATAGAAGGCGACAGCATGCCCCCACACCTCGCCTGGGTCCATGAGCAGCCGTCCCTCCAGGATCTTGAGGTGGTCCAGCATTTTTGCCATGGCCCGTTGCCTCTCCAGGCTGAAGAAGAAGCTGGTCGGAGCATTGGCCTTCACCAGCTCCTGGCAGCGGACACGTACCCACACACCGCAGGCCGCGCCCTCTGCCAGCTGCTGCAGGCATTTCTTGCAGGACCAGAGGCTCTCAAGGAGTACTGTATCATTGCCCTCTCAGAGCAGGGCTGCCTAAAGCTCCGCCACATCCTCCTTCAGCTCCTGGGTGCGGCAACGGAGCTCACTCTACGCCAGCTGGCAATACTGCTGGCATAATGCCTGGATCTGGACCTTCCCCACATCCTACCACAGGCGCCAGGTGGATTAGTCTGCTCGCACCACCTCCCAGCTCCTCCAGAGGTGGGTGAAACAGTCCCTGAAATGGGTGTCCTGCAGCAGACTGATGTTCTGGTACCAGTAAGGGGCCCGCTTGAGTGCTCTGCCACGCAGGCTCGGCTCACAGTAGACCAGGGCTTGGTCTGAGATGCCTGATGGAATGATGCGGCTGCTGTGCAGAAACAGCAGGTGGTGCTCGCCAATGTAAAGGTGGTCGAGGAGGGCCATGGCAATCCCACTGGCATTCATCTTTGCCCAGGTGTATTTTTGCACATCAGCATGGAGGACTCGCCAGGCTTTGATGAGTTCATCCATTTCCAGCATGGTCTGCAGCTTACAGGCCAAAGGCAGGTGAGGCTCTGGCCCCATCTGGTGTAGCAGTGCGTCAACGGTGCAATTGAAGTCCCTGCCCACGAGAAGCAGGTCATCCTTCTCAGTGGCGTGACGCAGGAGGTTGAACAGGATCTCAAGGAAGGCGACCCTCTCTCTCCCGTCGATGAGCACATAGACATTGATGAAGAGCAGGCTCTGGTGTGCCAGGGTGATGTGGACGGTCAGCAGCCAGCTGGGGATGACCTCTCATGCCATCGCTGAGTCATACCGCAGCTGTGGCTAGAGGAGGGTCGCCACTCCTGAACTGAGGCTGGTGACGTGCCTTAGGAACAAGCGACCTCTCCAGGCAGCGTGCCAGTCAGCTTCAATGTGCATGTCACTGTGCATCCCCTGGACGAAGGTGGTCGCCAGGTGCTTTTGCTGCAAGCCCTCCAGGACAGCTGTCCACTTCACCAGGTCTCTGCAGCCATTGGTGTTGAGCGAGACAATTGTGGTAACCACCATGAACAGGAGAAGAGGGAGGAAGGGTAGGCAGGGTACCAGTGGGAGAGAAAGTGACAGATACCGGGCAAAAACTGAAGAGACAGGGAAAGGCCTAGCATTGCCCTACCCTATTCCACAGGCCCGCCTCATCCCCACACCTCCCTCACCCACGTCACCAGCTTCTCAAACCAGAAAGCATGATGACATATGCCCAGGTCCTGGTGCATGAGCCTCACCGCGTTGCTAGTGGCACGGACAAACTGTATGGGGTCTGGGCACCATTGCCAGATACTCTCAGCCACGTTTCTCTGGCCCTTGGTCTGGTCCAAAAGGTTGAAGACACCTCCATAGCTGGAGGCCATCCAGGTGGGTTTCTCCAGAAGGAGTTGGATATTGCCAACCAAGAACCAGTCGGGCTGTACTCTGGGAGTAGACTTCCTGGTGAGACTGGTGAAAGTGCCCTCAATGGCCAGGCTCCCTACCAGTCCCATCTCCGTATCTGGGTCGAGGACCATCTCTGAGAGATCAATCCCCATGCGCTTTGGTGGGCAGATGTCATCCCACTCCTGGGGCCGCTTCTGGTTCTCAGAGGGCAGGCACTCCATCTCCTCCTCCTCATTGGCCTTGGCAGGCAGAGGAGTGGGCGGTGGGGTGGCAGGACCCTCTATTGTCTCCCGTGCCTGCTGCTGGTCGGGAGGCAGATACTCTCCCCATGGCTTACCACTCACTAGCCCCACTAGCTAGGATGGGAGTGAGGGGTTGTCAGACATCTCTGGGACACCCTCAGTTGTAGCTTGAGGTGGCAGGGTTTACAGGGGGGCAGACAGGGTGGGCTCAGCTACCTTTTCTCAGGTGCTGTTTGAGGCAGGCCCCAAAAGGGCAGGAGCTCCTTTAGATGCTCCTTTTTGCCTTTTTGCCTCTTGCTCTTAGCCTTTTTGGGAGTAGCTGGCACCTCCCCCATAGGGAGTGGGCCAGGTTGCTTGGGGTTCACCCCCTCTGGGTCCACCACCTTGGATAAGGCAGGGGTGGAGGGGAGGTCTCAGGTGCTCCACCTGACTGGGCCCCAAAGCCTGAGACACTAGCCACCCCGGGTGGAACTGGGACAGGAAGGGACTGGAAGGACTCCCCACCCCCTCCACTGGGTGGGGCATCAGCCATGACAGGGGTGGGAGAAACCTGGGAGGATGCCACTCCCAAAGGGGTCCTGCCCCTTGGATGAAGCAGAGGTAGAGGGGGGCTTGGCACATCCCCCAACCCTACCCTTTGATGAGGTTCATGCACCACAGATGTATGCACCATCCTTTTGGGTGAGTGCAGCAGCCAGTGCCTTTGACTGACTGCCCCAATGGGCAGCTAGGTAGGACCTGCTGCCATAGCAGTGGCAGGAATTCCCACTCTGGGAGAAATATACTATGTAGGACATTCCTTGCAAGACAAAGGTCAAGGAAGGAGGCAGTTTCTGGGTGTCACCCTTGAGGAGCATAAATGCCTGACTCTGGAAGGACAGGGCATGTCTCAATTTGGGCTCCCTACTCCCCATTGTCAGCCTGTGCCAGGGACTGATGGTGCTCAAGCACCATGGTGCTCAAGTGCGTTGGTGAGGTCCCAGTCTGACAGATGCAGGGGCATGTTGAAGGCCACCACCCGCACTGCCAAGGTCTCCAGAGGTGTGACCAAGTGGTGAACCCCCGAGACTTTCAGCCCCTCTGCACACATCTCACCAGGTTGGCAGAGCTCAAATAGATAATGGGCATTGAAATGACCTGGGAGGTTTACTGGATGCTCCGGCATCCCAGCAGGTCCGCCAGAGCTCTGGTGCAGTCCTCCACCCTGACATGGAGAGGGGCATGCATCTGCAGGCCATGGATGAGGGGAAGGTCCGATCCTGGCAGAAGAGGGTTAACTCTCCCACAGGAGGGAGAGAGAGGAAGAAAAAAAAAGCCTCAAGATGAGGTCAGGAACTGGGGCTGGGAGGGGGCAGAAAACACCCCAAAATCAGTCTGAGGGGGGGCAGAGCAACCCTGCAGTAGCTCAAGGCAAGCCCCAATGAAGAGGTAGATGGCAGGGACCAAGGTAAGCAGCCCTGGGGGAGGGAGGCATCAGGAATCATAGAGAGAACTCAGGCGAGGGTGGGGGAGGGGCAAAGGAAAATGAGGCTGCCAGAGCCCAGGGGAAAAATGCAATGCTTAGAAAGCCAGGGGAAGGGGCAGGAAGGGGGTCCCCAAGAACAGGGTGGGGAAAGGCAAGGTTTTGTAGTGGGTGGGGAGAGGATCAGGAGGGAAGGGAGTTCAGGGGAACGCACAGAAGGCACCTGAGCTGCAGGAGCTCAGAAGGGCTTCACCTGTCGGCAGCCACCTTGAAAGAAAGAAAGACTTTTGACTTTTAAGAGGCATTTATTCCAGGGATGGTAACAAAAAGGGGCCAGTAAAGAGCATGTACAGTTTGGCCCGAATATCTGAGCCTCATGGACAAGGCCTGGGCTCATGGCCTGCAAGGCCTGCCCGTACAGTCTAGACTAAAAAAAACAACATGCAAAAAACCCCAAATGAACATTAGGACTATTTACATATTTACAGTTCTGCCAGTGGGGATGCCCATAGAGGCGTCATGGGTCGGCCTGCATGAACAAAGTCCAAGCCCACTGGATGCATCTCTGCAGCTTAAGCAGCTGGTGGCATCACAGTGCAAGGATTAGGCATCCCGCCTCAACTTGGCACAGTGCCCCCTCAAGGGCCCAGCACTCCTCAAAGGTGGGCACTGTCCACTGGAGGACAGTGTGCTTGAACTCAAGCAAGAGATGGGCCTGCACCAGCAGGTGGGATGATGAAGGGTGTCAACCATCCCGATGCCAGTGAGCTGGTTTCGCCGGCTCTTCATGGTAGCCATCTTGGCCTGGCCTAGCAGGAAGTTGGCCAGGCTGACCGTGGTTTGCCTGGCTGCCTGGTACGGGAAGGAGTAGAAGTAAACGTCCTCTGAGAAGTCTTGGCCCAGCGCCCAAAGAAGTGCGCCCAGGGTGGCAAAGAAAGGCTACAGCCAGGGGCAGTCAAGGAAAGCGTGGAAAATGTCTTCATCCAGCACCCCCAGGCAGAAGGGGCAGGCTGCTGAGGCATCTGGGTCCAGGTGATGCACAAAGGTGCGGGTGGCCAGGATGACGTGCACGAATTGCCACTGCTCGTTCTGGTCTTCTTGGCGGTGGGTGCCTTATACAGCATGCGCCATGTTGGGGTCCTGGGCCGCACCAGGTGCCACCACCACACAGTGTCAGGGTGGCCAGCAAGCACCTGAGTGTGCCGGGTGCACACCACCCACACATAGAGGCCCTTGTGGGGCAGGGTGCCAAAAGGGCAGCCCATATTGCTGCTGGGAGACAACGGGAGCCTGAGCAGCATGTTGGGCCGTTTGGCCAGCTCTCTGGATACCGCTGGGATGATGGGTAGCAGTGAGAAGGCATCTTGTGCAGTGTCCGTGGTGGGGAGGGTCCAGCAAGTCTGGAGATGGACTTCCAGGGTGGTTGATGCTTCCATCGGGAGGGTGGCCCTAATGGCCCGCAGAAGCTGGCCCGCGGTGCGGACGGAGTGCATTGCCAGCTGAGCAGCCAGGGCTTCGGGTGACAGCCAGTCCGACCAAGCAGGGTCCAGGAGGTGCTCCAGACAGGTGGTGTGCACCTCGATGAGAGCTGCCACAAGGCTGGTGGAAGCCAGTCTCAGCACAGCATGCTGTAGGGCCAGGTTGTAGACCAGGGGCTCCGGAAGCAGTTGAGGGAACTGCAGGTGCCTGGCCTGGGGACAGAGATGGAAGGCCATCTGCCAGGCCTGCACCATGCTGTGGTAGAACAGGGGAAGGACTGGCCTGTTTAGGAAGGTAAGGTCCAGCCTAAACAGTTCCTGGTCAAAGCTGACGCCCCCCCACTCACCACAGGAATCGGCACACCAGCTATCGCCACGGGAGGTGGCCTTCAGTGTACAGGAAATGCTGGAGGGCCTGAGGCCATTAGACGCCACCCTACTGGCCAGGTCGATCAGGTCCTGGCCCCCCTCACCGGTGGGCAGGTAGAGGGCAGCTCATGGGTGCCAGTAGTGTCTGTTTCACAGGAAAACCACCAGGAGTCACTGCAGTCTCTCCAGGAGCTCCAGTGGAGGATCCGGTACTGTGCAGTGGTGCCACAGGGTCACCGCCGCCAGGTTGTTGATGACGAGGACAACAAGCCACCAGGTTGTTGATGACAAGGAGCTCCTTTATATGCTCCTTTTTGCCTCTTGCTCTTGGCTTTTTTGGCGTGGCTGGCACCTCCCCCCTATTGGGCAGGCCCAGCTGCTTGGGGTGCTTCACCTCCAGGTCCACCACCTTGGCTGATGCAGGGATGGAGGGAGGTGGAGGGGAGGTCTTGGGTGCTCCACCCAGAAGAGGAGACAATGAGTGCTTATCATAGGTGACTCTATCCTGAGAGGTATGGAAGGGCCCATCTGTCTCCAGGACCCATCAATATGAAAGGTATACTTCCTTCCGGAGAAAGATTTGGGATGTGACAGAAGTAATCCAGGCCAGGATCAAGCCCACCGATCACTACCCCATGGTCCTAGTCCATGTGGGTACTAAGGATGCAGCCAGAAGAACCCCCAATCACCTGATGGCTGACTACAATGCTTTGGGTAGCATGCTGAGGGAGTTTGGTGCATAGGTGGTATTCTTGTCCATCTTACCAGTGAACCAAAGTGGAAGATGGCATGAGAACTGCATCAGAGAGACCAACTGGCGGCTTTGGCAGTGGTATCTCGAGCCAGGCTTCGGCTTCCTGGACAACGATCCGCACATTACATGCTCATTTGGGATGGGCTTCACTTGTCCCCCAAAGGTAAACATGTCTCTTTTTATGACCAGGTTACAAAATTCCTGGACACAGGAGGAGGGGTGGATGCCGTATACTTAGACTTCAGGAAGGCCTTCAATGTGGTATCCCACCCCATACTGGTGAAAAATTGAAGAGGCTGTGACTTGGATGACTACACAGTCCGGTGGGTGGTGAATTGGCTAGAGGGTCGCACCAAAAGAGTCATGGTGGATGGGTCGGTTTCGACCTGGAAGGGTGTGGGCAATGCAGTCCTGCAGGGATCGGTCCTTGGACTGATACTCTTTAATGTTTTCATCAGCGACTCGGACAAGGGAGTGACGTGTACTCTGTCCAAGTTTGTGGATGACAGAAAGCTATGGGGAGAAGTGGACAAGCCAGAGGGCAGGGAGCAGCTGCAAGCATACCTGGACAGGTTGGACAAGTGGGCAGAAAACAACAGAATGCAGTTCAACAATGAGAAATGCAAAGTGCTGCAGCTAGGGAGGAAAAATGTCCAGCACACCTACAGCCTAGGGAATGACCTGCTGGGTGGCACAGAAGTGGAAAGGGATCTTGGAGTCCTAGAGGACTCCAAGATGAACATGAGTCGTCAGTGTGACGAAGCCATCAAAAAAGTCAATGGCACTTTATCGTGCATCAGCAGATGCATGACAAATAGATCCAAGGAGGTGATACTTCCTCTCTATCGGGCGCTGGTCAGACCGCAGTTGGAGTACTGCGTGCAATTTTGGGCACCGCACTTCAAGAGGGATGATAAACCCCCCACACTCCAGTATACTCACCTCCAGGAGTGGGACTGCAGGTGGAACCATGGCCACAGCCACAGCCATGTCCATGTGAACCGGTGTTTTTCCAGCTTTTCAAACAACTAATCTGTGGGTGAGGTGGCACCCAGTTGATTGCAGCAGCTCCTGCTGCTGCCACAGCAAATTTAAAAGCCCTGCTGGAAACTGGCAGGAGGGAGAGGCAAGGAGGAAGTGGATATCCACAGGGAGCATGCAGGCCAGGTGGCCCTAGCAGCTCCACAAGCTAGTAAGAGCAGCTGGGCAGACACTGCCCCTCTACTGAGGCAGAGGCAGCAGTGTCAGGAGGAGGCTAGGGATGGATTATCCCCAGTCCAGCTACCATAGAGTTTAGTGGGAGTGTCCCTCTCCCACAGAGAGGAGAAAGGACACCAAGCAACTTAGAAGCACAGTCCCTGGGGATCCGGGGCTGTGACTTCAGTGATAATAAAATCTAGATGACCGGTCAGTTGTCAGCAGCAGACACCAGACCCCCATGGCAAAAAGGGGCTCTTACAGATCAATCAAGCAACTGGTGGACCATCCAAATGGTTGGCAAGTGGATGGGGTGTAGGGGAGGTGGAACCTTGAGGAACACTGCAGTATGAATGTGAGTACCCCCATCACCAGCTCCCCGGGAAGAGGAACACCACTGAACCCCTCCTTTCATCCAGTAACATCAAATCATGGCAGGTAAGTTAGGAGGGGAGCGCCCTGGTCAAGGGGGATGGTATGGTACTCACAGTGCCCACTGGAAGTGCCACAATGATGGACAGAATGGGTAGATTGAACAATGATGAAAAGTTTTCTCTACATATGTACCTCACCTCCTCCTCCCCCCTTAAAAAATATTTAGAATTGTTCAGTCTGACATTTGCAGTTGTGGTTTCATTTCTTGCCTTTTCTGGTTTTTGTCTTTTATTTCTAGTGTGGATATTTTCTGAAGTCTTGAATTACAAATTTCAACCTATAGTATTCAGAACTCTTGGTAGAGGTGATATCTTTTATTAGACCAACTAAATAGTTGCAAAAAAGGTCTGTATTTGCAAGCTTTGAGGCTCAGATACCCTTCCTCAGCAGAAGGAGAATGCACGGATTATAACATTTCTCTCAAGTAGATATTAAACTTTATATTGCACAGGAGAATAGAAAGAAGTTATAGGTTCCCCTGGGTGGCATACCTGTAAAACAACCTCTACACAACAGAACAGCCTAAGCCAGGAGAAACATTCCATCAAGCCTCTCTCCTGTGCAGTAGAAAACATGACCAAACTGCTACAAATTTTATTTGAGCCTAATTTGCGTAAAATAAACTTTTCCACCCAGGGGAACCTATATATTTTTATTCTTCTGTGCAATATGATGTTTCATTTCTACCGGGGAGAAATGTTACAATCTATGCATTCTCCTTTGCCTGAGGAAGGGTACATAAGCCCCAAAACTTGCAAACAAAGAAAAAAAATTTTGCAACTACTTAGTCAGGGCATAACAGATACAACATTAAAAAATATTTGGTCTAGTAAAATATATCACCTACACCAAGATTACTGAATATTTTTGTCTGTAGACCAACATGGCTAAAACCTGTATCTCTGAAAATTTCAACCTGGAACTGATATTCATAGTTGACTAAAAGATCCCTGAAAATGGGGTAAGAAAGAATGTCATTATAATTACTCTGATAGGGAGGTAACATTGATTCTCAAATACATATACAAGTTATGGATCTCTTGACAAGACTCGCCTTTTCAGGAGGGATTGCAGATTAATTTGTCAGAAGTGTTATGTTACTTATAAATTGTCTAACTGGAAAATGAGAAGTCAATTATGGCACCTAATGTATTATGACTCTAAAAGTTGCACTAGCTAAATGATTGGTGCTTTCCCATAGTAGATACAGAGCTGTAACTCTATAAGTAGTTTACTCCTTGACAATGTGTCAAGTATCTACTTAAGTAGCCTCTCCCCCCCTGCCACAAGAGTCTTTGCTTTTCCAGCTGCTCTCAGTTTCAGGGTAGAAGCGGTTATCTCCTTTTTTTCTCTGACTGGCCTATTAGTTTCTCTTTCAATAGAGAAGTGTGTGTGTGTGTGTTTGGATATATTTTATATCCCCATAGGACCTCAGTCTGTTGACTGATGTCAGGAATGAGTCCCAGCTGGAGGTCCACACACCCAGGTCCTCGCCTGCCATGACTTGGTTTTTATAGGAGTAGATTCAGTACCTGGGCATGTAGTTCTAGTTGGTTGTCATCCACTGTCCTATGTTCCTGAGGGTTCCACCATTCCCTACACCTTTGTCCAATCCACTGGGTATCAAATTGCCCTTTCATCAATGTTTGGCTGTCAGGTTCTCTCCTGGGGCCTCTATCAAATAAAGAAACCAAGCACTTCTGTCCTGGATTATTGTTCCCCCATCCTTTTGGCAAAAAAAAAAATAAAAATATATATATATATATATATATATATATATATA
>JAGPOW010002673.1:15586900-15612997 GCA_030014935.1 Caiman crocodilus | reverse complement strand
ATATATATATATATATATATATATATATATATATATATATTTGGTGAGGTCACTGTCTCTTTCACCTGTTCCCATCTTTATGGTAGCTCTTCATGAGCCTCTTATTGGGATCATTACAGTCCCCGCACCCCACTGGGTCTGCCATTGATAATTTGTTTTGCACCCCTTTTAGAGTCTTTACAGTACCTTTCTTCTGTAGTGCCCCTCTATTAGGGTTTTTATGGTACTTTCCCCATCTGGTACTGCCACTCCACCAAACCATCCTCTAAGTCTTCTCTGGGGAGCTCCCTCTCTGCAGGGGCTCTGCCGGCTCTCCAGTTTGCTCTCAAGATTTCCCACAACGCTGCTCAACCCAGCTCCTCTCCTTCTGGTCCTGTGCACTCCCCTCCTGCCTGCTCCAGGCTGTTCTTTATAGTGAGGTTTGAATTCCTGGCCCCTCCCTTCCAGAAACACCTGGTTAAGAAGTATTTCTGCTGGGCTTTTGGGGGCTTTGGAGCTGGGGCAGCTGCTTCTATCTTTGGCCAGTGCTTCCTTGCCCCCTGTGGCTCTCTTTCTTTCTCTCTCTCACACAATGGTGTCTTTTGAAGTTAATTCAATTGACAAGCTGTCAATGAACTAACTTCATTTCTATTTCCGACTTTCTGTGGGAGACAAATATTCATGTCTTCTTACAATAAGAATTTCATTTCAGAAGAGTATGGCTGAAGATTTAGTCAATAAACTGCTGACAATGAACTTGTATATTTTATTGGATACTAATGAAAACATTTTCATTTGCTTGTAAATGTTGGGATTTTTTTGGATAAAGTCAGTACTATCATCAGGTCCTGTATCATCTGGGCTCCAATAATCTAGTTTTCAATAAATGCCATTATTTACTTTTATGTTCAAATCTCATTTATATTTGTGGTGCTGTAAGAAATTTCAAGATTCCAGGCATGCCACAGGAAATAGCAAGACTAAGATGACCCTTTAGTAATAGTAGAAAACTCATTGAAAGGAGCTCAAGAAGAATGAAAGGGTGCTTGGAGTGCAGTGAAGAATGCCCTGAGTCTAAAAAATGTTGAGATTCTCCATGAGACCCCAGAGCACCAGTTGTGGTGTAGGATAAGAACGCCCTGGGGTGGGGGTTAGGGGGGTTGTGGCCCTAGAAAACGGGCAGAGAGGAGGGACCCCAGTGAGGGGAGAAAAACCAGAGAACTGAGTGCCCAGTATGTTTATATGGATAGAGTTGCCCTGGAAGGGGCCAGAGCAAGCTTAGACCTGGTCAGATATTTGAGGGTCACTGGAGAGACCCAAAAGACAGTATGTCTGCCACCCAAGGTGTGAACTAGCTAAGGCCTATGGCCTAAGGGACCCACTCCAAGAGGAAGCAAGGCAGTATAAGTTGTCAACGCATGAAAGAGACCCTGTGAGAGTGGGTGGAGTGTGAGAGGCCCTAGTGAGAGGAGGGCAGTGTGAATGTGAATATGTCTGAGGCCTGACATGGTTGATTCACCTGTAGGCTGGGAGTAGTGTCATCTGGATGCCATCTGCAAGGCTTGGGCTGTGGTATAGGGAAGGAACGGAGCCACAGATAGTGTCCCCTGGCATTGGGGGCAAGAATGGGCAGCCTCCCATCTTAATTAACAACTTAATTAATTACCAACAAGGCATGGTGGGTGAGACAAGCAGGTAGCATGCCCAAGGCAAGTGGGGAAACTAACACTGTGGTTAGTTGGGAAGCCCCACTTTGCCACACATACAGTCTCTGAATTCTTTCTATTTAGCACAGTAAATTCCTTCTCCTAACTTTCTCAAAATATGAAACAGCTTGGAACCCAGATGAAAAAAGTGCAGCAGGTTGAACTCAGACTTGAAATGATGCAAGTTAGAAGATGTAAACATGTATTATTACAGCAACTTAGTCTCAATCAAAAGCATCTGCCCTCCAGTCCTAACATTATAATGGAGTGAAATACTGACACTCAAAAAACTGAAATGCCTTCATCCTTTTCTGTCAGGAAGACAATCCATTTTGGACAGTGCCCTGGGCATAATATTCCAAGTACCTGTCATAATATTGTAAATCACTTTACTTAGGCCTAGATAAGAAGGTCAGAATAAAGCCATAGTTCATGGAGGGTGGCATCCCACATATTCAGGAGGTTGAATTGCAAAGATCATATATTATGATCTGCAGGTGGTGGCTCCCTATTCATTACCAATGCACTTCCAGTTTCTGCAATACTGGTATACTAAATAACCTTTGGAATAGACCAATTATGCCTCAAAATCTCTCCCTTCCTTTAGGCCTCAATATGACAGCTATGGTAATCTGGTACATGACCATAAAAAGAGACTTGATATGTACCTGGGAGAAGTGGAGGTAATGTGCTTAACTGCAGACTCCAGTCTAGAAAACCTTTTGAAAAGAGATCAGGAAGAATCCAATCCTTGTTAATGTGTTATAATTTTAACTTCTGTATCACTGCATTTGCTGAAGAACCAGAGTAGAAGAAAACTAGGCATCATACTCAGTATTAGAAAACAGAGATTAAACAGGATAACTGTTTGACACTATTTTTTAAAATCACTTAGATATTGCAGTGCTTGGTACTTTACCGGTCTGAATTTATAGGTAAGATATATGAATGGTAGAAGAGAAAGGTACTGAAGAGAACCTAAAAGCTTGGATGACTATCTGAATCTCCCCCAAGCCCTTTGAGTTTATAACACTGGGCAAGAAAAATATAAGAAAAGATGGAGAAATTTCTGACACAATGGCTTCTTATTTGAAAACTCTGGGTTTATCTTGTGACTTGTGTAGAAGTTTGCACACCTAACAATACTAATATTGCTTAGTATCCCATTACTTCTAGTAATATCCCTGTGTATTTCTAGTAGAGAAGGGGTGTTCTGAAGTCTTGGAATAATTCTGATTTTATTTGGACCATTTTTCCGATTTGTAGCAATAATAGCATTTCTTATGCCTATAGAAATACAAAGAACGTGTGCACTGCTTTTGATGCAGATGATGTCATTCAGTGCAGGAAGGACCCAGTATCTTGGCAGGAGCAGCTTCTGAGTTACTCATCTGCCAAGCAGAAGGTGATGATTGTTAAGAGCTGTACAAAAGTGAGAACTTGAATATCAAAAACCAAACAAGAGTGTGTGTATGTAGTATGCTGATGATGTCATAGATTCTACAGTGTAAGTCTTGATTCTAAGTATTCTAGTTTAAGCTTTTTCCCATTATTTCTGATTTCCCGGATTATGCTTAAATACTGAATTTAGAGCAAAGAAATTTTAGCAGTACACTCTGGTCTCCATGGAAGCGTATACATTGGAAACTATTTTAACTATACCACATGCCTTGTGTTTCAGTGGGATTGAAATGTGCAAACTATATTTTTAACATGTATTCTCATTTAAAGTGTGTGTATTTTAGAAAATATTGTACAAATTATCTGTTGGTCTCTCACTGGATTAATCAGTAATGGAGAGATGAGTTTTTCTTCAGTTTATTTTACAGAGCTAGCAAGTAACTTACAGACAGGGAATATCAGATGTTCCTGAATTGTGAGCTAAACTTTCATAAGAAAACCTTTATGCCCTGCCAGCACAGCCAGAATCAGAGTCCTAATCCCATATTGGTTGTTGCTTTGAAGTGTTCATTTATTGTCTCTGTTTCCTTCTATCCTGAACCATACCAGTGACTGCTGACAAGACATCCCATCCCCATCACAAAGGCTATGCGTTGTCAAAATGATACCCCCTACGTACCTAACCATGTACAGTGGAGATGCAGTACTACCTAACTAATCTAACACAATGAGATTGCATCAACAATTAGAGGAATACTAATGTGTGACCTGGATATAATGAGAAAAGTCCATGTGGTAATCATCAGCCAATTAAATGCTTTCAAAATAATAATTCCAGCAGTTATTCTTGAGACCTGTTTTTCTTCAGAACCATTTTTCCAACTAATCAGTTTTGCTTCTTTTCATAAAATAACCTTTTTGCTGAAATAGTTGGTAATCACTTAGAAGCAGAATCTCATACAAATATTCACTCTAAGAAACTCCTTGACCCATTACTGCATTCCATTACTTTTATAACTATGTTGCTGTCTGAGACTAACCCATTCCTTGTTTTGAAGTCTGTGAATCTACCCTGCTAAATAACTAGTTATTCAGTCAATAAAGGGTAGTTTTTTCACAATCAGTACAGCCTAAAGGAATTGTGTTTCCCCTAACTGACACTTTTTTTTGTAGCACAGCAAACTGAAGGCAAGTGTCACTGTCCAACACCTTAGCTAGAAAAGAAGCTTCACTTCTGGAAGTATTTCTTGTTGCAGCTCTAAGTCTTATAGTTTGACCAGAATGATTTAGGGTGACCAGGATTATCTACAGTTTATTAAGATCTATAATCTTATATATCTTGATCCACAATCTAATGATCACAATCATTGCTATTTGAAAGCATCTAATTTCTAATGTACCTTGCTGAAAATTCACTGGTGTTAAAAAATTAAGAGTGGGGGAGGGAAGAGGTGGGGAATATCTGAAGATATACATGGTGCCAAACTTAAACTTATCTTTTACTGGGATTATGCGTTTCATTGTTCTTTGTCTCTGAATAGCTCTTCTTTCATATAATGAGAAATATGGCCATGACAAACTCAATTGTTTCTTTTTTCTATCTATCTAAGATACAGTGGCCTATGAATATTTAAGAATTTGGCTATGTAGTGTTTATGGATTATGTCTGGGGATACAAAAGAATTGGGAACTCTCTGTATGTATCTCTATTTTGACTCAGTTTTCAATATGGGATAGATATTCTCTTTCTCTCTCACTTTTTACTTGTGTATATTAGACTGGCATTCCAAGAGATGGTGGCACAGGACTAATAATGTCACCATTTTTTTATACTTTTAATTTTACTATTGCACTAACATGGTAAACTATTTAATCTTGGTCAATTCTGAGTCAAAACCAAGACCAGACCAGCCTCAATCATTGAGCTCCGGTGTCCTCATGATGCTGTAGTGTGTGCTCAGTCAGAAGTGGATCTTCAGGAAACCAGTGACTTCTTTACAATGCATACAAGAAAATGGGACTGACGCTTAACATGCAGAAGACTAAGATCTTCCATCAACAAGCTCTTAATGAGAAGACCTCTGTCAGGGTGACAGTATTTGGATCTTGGGGAGCATTGAATTTGCAGCTAAATAAAAGGATATAACCTATGACTTAACAAGCTGTTAACTACAAAGCAGAATGGTATGTTAAAAGTAACCTTGCAAGATGCTTAGGCAAGCATTTTCCTAACAATATAGTAATGTTGTAAGATATATAGCTCATTATGTAAGAAGAACAGGATGCAACCAACCAGCTATCATGTAGGTAAGCTCCGACCTGGATTTTCAGAAGCATCTACCAGCAACCTTGCATGCCTAAATGCTTTTAAAAGCATGGCACTAAGTGAGTGACTTGTCACATAAGATAACTGGAATTGCAGCAGGAATTGGACCCAAGCCTCCCATGTCCTGTATAATCACTCCCACTTTTAATCTACCCTTCCTGTGACCTGAACTACCGTCCACTTCAAAGCCTGATCTCTGACCAAGTGGCAATGCCAAATGCTATCAACATGGGCTGAAACTGAAGTGGTTACTGAGCTTCTTTTTCCAGGAATGAAGTGGCATGTTAGTAGCATCAAGTACATTTCGTAAAGAAAAGTAATTTGTAATCTTGAGAAACTGAGTGCATAGAAATTTCATGTATATGTCAACGGCACTTCAAAATTAGTTCAATCTTGACTTCAAATATTAATTCACCATTATAATCAAAGATATTATTAAGAAAACAAACCCCCACACTTTACAAAGTCAATTCTAATTTGTTAAAAGTGCCTGATTGAAAAAAAAAAACAGAACTATCTCAGCATACCAGTATCCCACATACCAGACAGCATCTGCCTGCCCAGAAGTGAACACACATAGCCCACTCATTTCACATAAGTCATGGAATATTGTCAGATGACAATGACTGTTTGACTACAAATCCTGAGCAGGGTAGGAAGTCATGTCATAGTTTAGCTGTACTTTAAGCTGTTGAGGACAAACTACCCTGGAGCAAACATTTCCACTGTGCCGATGTACATTTCTAATTCATGGCTATCACACACAGTTAGATTCATAGCATCCTTATTTCTTTTACCAGTTGGAAAAAGAAAGCCAGTTAAATAAATTATCTTATATGATTATACAAAAATGTCTCTCTTTGAAATAATATTTTTCAATGTCACCCTACAATAATGTAACAAGACAGTTACCTTCTAATTTTTCTTCACATTGCTGGTCATTCATGTTTGCCTAGTTATCTTTACTGCATCCAAAATGTGTACTGAATGAAAGGTGAATCCATGAGGACATTCAGAATAATTTAATGTCTTTTATTTTACAGTTACTGATGATAAATATTTCTGCTTGTGGTTCCAGCATGTTGTCCTATGGACTGTTGCTGTGTTTTCATTCCTACAGATAATTGCATACTGCAGGGTATTTTTCCTTTTCTTTTCTTAATGTCAGAGAGAAATTTCCAATATCATCTTACAGTAGGTTTAAATCTTAACTCTTTAATTCCTGCTTAGTTTTGCACATTCTAAAGGGCTAGGTTGTAGGATAAGATTGCATAATACATGTCCCCTTTGTGCCTCTCTCACTCCAAGTAATTATTACTGTTTGCTTGTAAAATAGAATTGCCTTTACAGGAGAATGCAAAATCTGTTTATTTCTGCTGTTTCTGCAACACATATTATATGCTTCTGGCATTACAGAATAACTGGATCCTTTCTAAGAAAACATTTCATGGAGAGATTTGCTCATTTATGAAGTAGTTAGAATTACTTTTAGAGTAGCAGAATTATTTTAGAAACCATTTAAATATCTTTGCCACATAATTATAAATCCATTTTAGCTAAAAACCTTGTGTTTTATCATGCTAACTTAAATAGAAATGAGAGAATCTATATAGCAGTATAATTGGTCATTCTTTACGGATATCAGGACCAATTGCAGTTGATATGAAATCTACAGCCATTCTTTTCTTTTATTCTCCCTAGTGTTCATTTTCAACATGTTAATTTCTTTAGTGTCACAGTACAATTTCTAATTAAACTATGGGATATTTGTGGGCCAACAGTTATATATGATGCTTCCAGTGAATTGATTTTTTTCCTTCTTGAATTGGGGACATGGCCAAGGGTGGCTCTCAAATTTTGAAAGCAGGGTGGGGTGCAGGTAGTGAGGTGCATCATCACATATAAAACAACAGATATTCTAGGAGCCTAGGGCTGTATTATTTAGTTTAAGATTGAAGTAAAAACAAATATAACTTCATTGGAATTAGTTAAAAAAGATTTGCAGGGTGCTGCGTTATTACAAGGAGCAGCTAACAGACAGCACCATTGCAGAAAAAAGTATACTTTAATTGGTGGAACATTAAGACCATTAAAAAGAATGGTCATTAGTGTCTGTAGAATGAGAAGTTTAGAAGGGATCAGGTAGAGGATAATAAGCCATGAAGTCAATCAACTTCTTCAGCATTGCCTGATTAGAAATGCTGCTATCACTGCCAGGCAGTTGATTTTAAACTTTGGGTGGAGCAGGAATCAAAGTGGGGTGCAAGTGCATCAGTGAATCCTATCCTGGACCCTGAACCTTCCCCAGGGCACAGCAACCTGTATGCATGCCTGCTCCCTACATGGTCTTTCCCCTATTTAATAGGTTTAATATTTAATATTTGGGATGTGACACCGAGCATGGAGAAAAATAAAGGTAGTAACTGTACTGGCTTAGAAATTGTAAACACGTCCCAAATCAAGCACCTGGAATTTTTGACAATGATGTATTCAATTTTTTTTTTTTTTTTATCATGGATAGCTTATGCTTCACTGAAGAATTTAAAATATGCACTGCCACTTCCTTGTAAATTCTTAGTGATTTTTTTTTTTAAGGAGCTATTCTTTACCTATTGTAAATTTACATATTTCAACTGAAACCAGTGCAACTATACTGATTTTTAGCTTGCTGAGGGGCCACCCATTATTCCTTGGGCATCAACATGTTCATTAAAGTAAATGAAGAAGCAATAAGCTTTTCAGGTGCTTTTATAATACTGAGTTGGCACTTGAGGTCCTTTGACAAATATATTCCAGGGACTGAAAGTGTTGCAGTGTCTACTCTGTTTGATTGTGATTTTATATATGTTTGGCAATGTAGTATGGATAGATATCTGAACTTTTTAAAGTGATAAATTATAACATCCCTTGAAACTAAATGTGATGTTTAAGAAAGTCACTGAGTGTTAGTAGATTGCTTTGTTTTTTATATACTGGGTGTCATTGGAAAGCAATTCAAGGAAACAACAGAGGCAGTCATAAACATTTTGAGAATATTAAAATGAAGTTCCAGAAAAGCTAATGAGTATGTGATTGGAAGCACGCGTTTGCATACAAATTTGAACATGATATTTCAAAACTTGCGAACATCAAAGTATATTAGAGTGATGAGCTCTCCATGTCAATGAACAGTTTTTATTATAAGTAGATGAAAGAATAAAATATAAAAATTTTAGTTCTGAGATGATGAACTATATCAAATTGCTTCAGGCAAATGGCAGCATTGTTGTGACCTGCATTTATTTTCCATTTTCCCTGACTGCATGGAGTGCTACATATCTTCTTGTGAGAGCAGTGAAACATGCTCAAGACAAACACATCTGTATGCTATGGAAAGCAAGGGACAATATTTTACCCTCAGGAAGATGCATCTCTTACTTATGAATAGGAGCTCTAGGTATTCCAATATGATCCTCCAGTAAGAGTGTGTCTATAGTTTAGCATTCATATTTTCTTTTTTGACATTTAGTCTAATCTTCATAGCTAAATGTAAATATTTTGTGAACAGAAGAGGCTGTGTTCAATGAGAGATGAGCCCTTTTGATGGGACAGTTGACTATGGTTTCTAGAAGAAATCTTGTTTGCACCAAAATCCCAGGGCCTGCTTTCAAAGTCCTAGATCAGTGAATAGTTCTGTGGAAATGTGGGCTCATTTGTCACCTGGTCTTGTACAGAAGTTAAAAGCAAAGTGAAAAGAGCATTGGATGGGTAGGGCAAGTCAGAAGCAGGAGTCCAGGCAAGCACAATCCAGCAGAGGAAAAGGAGGTTGGACTGGGCAAGATCTACAGGAGAAACATGAAACTAGACTCCGGGTTTGGACACAATAGGCTAGGGTGCGAGGAACTTGAACAGGAAGGCAATAGGGGGGAGAGACTCCCTGGGGACCGCACCCCAGTTTTGGGAGTAGGCAGAGGGGAAATAGACCCCTGCCATGGCCCTAGCCCCCCTGCTGAGAGGCCATGGAGGGGATTTTCTCCCTAGCCAGCCCCTAGTGCAATCTAGCCCAGCTGGGGGCTCGCTAAAGCCCTGCTCACTCTGCCTGTCAGGTGCTGGGGTGGATAAGGAGGAAAATGGACCTCTGCCCTGGTCCCAGCCCTGTTCCCCTCCATAGGGTCTCCATGGGAGGGGGCAGAGGTGGCCCATGGCAGTGGGGTTTCCCCCTCTTGCTGTCTCTTAGCCCAGCCCAGCTAGGAGCTCACTGGAGCTTCCCCATTAGCTCCACCTATCAGGTAGAGGTGATGGGCCCCAGTCCCATCCCTGGGACCCTGGCTCAAGGCTGTGGTGTGGGGGTTGTGGCAGGGGTTTGCGTGCCCTGTAACCAAGCCTGGCTCTGCCATTTAGTGTGAGCTCGCCAAGGGCTACCTGCTACATCTTGCTGGCTGCTGCTGGTACTGGGCCTCAGCAGGACATGCTGACCAGGCTGGGGGCTTGTGCTTGGGCTGATACTGCTCTTTATGGGGCCGGCCTGGCCCTACCACCTGGTACAAGCCCCCAGCCTACCCAGTGTGTTTTGCTGGAGCCCAGCATCAGTAGCAGCTAGCAGGATACAGCAAGCAGCCCTGGGGAATTGTGTCAGGTATTGGGGCCTGATCTTTCTTTTAATGGAGCCTGCTTACCTGAGTGGGGCTGGGGAAACTGCAGGGGTTTGCCCTCCCACCCTTGCCTGTCAATGATAAACTAGCCCAGCTGCTTGGGAGGGATCACCAGGCCCCCACAGCTGGGCAAACCCATGTGTAAGGAGATCCCAGGCTGGCTGGGGGAAATCACCCAGAAGTCTGTTTACCCCTACCTGGGCAGATGCCCTGCATGGGACCTTGGGGACAGGAGATTGTTTTTCCCCTGCAGGTTTTGAAGGCATGTGCTGGCCAGTCAAGCAGGGAAGGCCTAGCTGCCTGGCAGACCGGGAGGTATGCTTTATAGTGCTGCCCGCCTTTTGGCCTGGGCCAGTGCAGGCCTTTGCCTGCTTTTCCCAACCAAAAAGTAAATGTCTTTTATGTTCAGTATCAGTTCAATATATGTAGCTTAGAGAAACCTGCTTAGATTGAATTGATTCTGCCTCAGGCTTCTTGACTGTCTGTACTTAGCCATGGTGTAATTTACATTTATTTTGTACACTAATGGAAATGGTACAAGGACCCAGTAGGTATTATTATAAGGCAATGCCACTATGCATTGAAAAGTATTTAATAACCTATTTACCTTTATCAGTGGTTCTCAACTAGGGTGCCATGGTGCCACAAGCCCCTTCCAGGGATTTTGTATTGTGGGTGCCGCTGCAGCCAAATTTAAATGTCCCATGGGCCTCCTCTGGAGGCAGATCAGGAAGGAGTTGTGTCCTGAATGCATACTCTTGCCACACTCCTTCCGGTTTCCACTTCACACTTTCTTCCTGGAAACAGAGGTGTGCTGGGCCAGTAGGATTATTCCATGGCCCTCCGCTTCCAGGGGGAACATGCAAGGTTGGACTGAAAATGACTATGATTTCCAACCACAGCCCTTTGAACTGCATGGGCTGCAGCACAGTGTGGCAGCTGTGACTTTGTTAAGCCTTTCACACCAAATTAAAGCTTTTACATGCAGGTCAGTGGCAGCTGTGAGAGGGTTAAAGCCGTAGAGGGTAAGTGAGGATGAGGTGGGGGTCAGACGACGCCAGGTGGGTGCTTGTCCAGTCTCTTCTTGAAGATCCCCAGGGTAGGGGAGAGCCCATCCCCTACCAGGAATGGGCTTCTCCCTTGCAAGCCCATTCCAGATTCTGGCAACCCTTACTGTGAAGTAGTTCATAGTTTCATAGTTTCATAGTAACTAGGGTCAGAAGGGGCCTACTTGGTCCACTTGGTCCTCAGTCGCCTTCAAGTTAACGCTCACTGCAGAGAAGCGTTCTCTGCTGCTCATCCTACCCAGTCTGTGGCAGCTCTGACTGCCCCACCCACAGTGCCTCCACCCCCACTGGGAAGAAGCTTGTGCTCTAGAAAACTCCATGAGGGTCGCTCACTGCTTCAGTGGCAGGAGTGGGGGCACCGCCAGAGGCCAGCCTCGGCTGCAGTCCCCCAGGGCAGAGGGGGAAGAGTGAGAAATAAATCTTCTCTCTTCCCACTCTGCCTCAGGGGGCAATGCTCTCCAGCTTCTTGTCATTTCCCTGCCCCTGCCACTGTGGTGTGAGAGGGAAGTGCCAGCAGGACCCCACCTTGGGTCCATTAAGCCCCAACCCTGGCCAGTTCACTTCAGGCCAGTGCTGGGGCTGGGAGCTAAGAAATGCCTGGCAGGCCCATGCTGGTGGGACAGGGAAGTGGGGGAGGAACAAAACCCTCTGACCCCTTTGACTTAAGGGGGGGCCAGCATCTGGCCATGCCCCTCCCCCTGCTCTGTCTAGTCAGCAGTGGAGTAGGGCCAGCCCTACTCTGTTGGAGCAGATAGGGATGCTGGGGAACTCTGGTTTAACTTAAACCACAGAGGGGTCTAGGACAGAGGTTTTATAAACTGGTTTCAGCTCAAGGACCAATGTCAACAAGGACCAATGGTCATACACTCCTCCAAGACCATAAGGACATAAGGTAAAACTTCTTCACTGTCCGAGCCCCCAAGGTCTGGAATAGAGTCCTTCTAGAAGTGATGTAGACACCTACTCTGGATTCATTCAAGAAACATTTGGATGCTTATCTTGCTGGGATCCTTTGACCCTAGCTGACTTCCTGCCCCTGGGGCAGTGGGCTGCACTTGATGATATTCAAGGTCCCTTCCAGCCCTTATAGCTATTAAATCTATTAACTTAGCTGGCTCAATACCAGTAGCAGTAGCAACAGCAGCAGCGTCAAAGGTAGCCAAACGGAACATTTAGGTCCTTCTTTCCTGTCAAGTAGGAGCACCTACTAGGTGTCTGTTAGGTGCACCCTCACTGTGTGTGTGTGTGTGCGCGCGCGCGCGCATGTGCACATATATCTGCGTTCAGGTGTGTTCTTCCTGGCACTGGGGCTTCTGCACAACATGGCAGTGTGCCCCAGTGAGGTCCCCTCCTCCCCTACGGCCTTGGCTCATTCCTCCACTGTAAATGATGACAGGTGAAAGTAACTTTGTTGGCTCAACACCAGCAGCACCAGAAGCATCAGAGGTACCCGAATGGAACTGTCACAGAGCCTTTCTTTTTATAAAAGAATTGGCAAAAAATAGTAAGAATGTTGTGTTGGATATACAGTGGAGTTGCATCTTACGTGGGGGTTAGGTTCTAAAGTCAGCGTGTAAGGCAAAAATCACGTATAGTCAAAATTATCCTTGAAATTCCCTTAAATTGCCTATACTGGGGGGTCATTAGGGCTTGATGTCAATACAGGAGATGATGGGCCAGGCTTGGGTGACAGAGAGTGAGTTGTAGACGAAGTGGTTGGCTCTGGTTCAGCTCGAGAAATTGATTACGTTGGCTCAGCTGCTGCTGGTTGGTTTTCTTGAAAAATATGGTGATTGGCAATTGTCGCTGTTGTCTTTTGAGCTGGTCAAACATTGCTTGGTACCATCTCAAATTGTCTATAACACTACGTGTGATTTTGAGGCTTTGTTCCACGGAGGGATTGTATTAAAAAATTAAATCAGTGTTTTGCTGCTCGGAACACTTCAGCAAATTTATGAAGATTCCAACTTGCTGGCTCTTCCTGCTTGTCGTCATCATCTTCGTCTTCTGTAAACAATTTTATCAATTCCTCTAACTCTTTGTTAGTCAATGTTTCTCTATGGCCCTCAATTACTTCTTCAATTAACAGAGCCAGTTTTTCCACCAGCATTGGAACAGATCGCTGTTTCTTCAGTTGAGCACCAGATGAAGTAGTTGGCTTGCATTTATGGGCCATGTTTTACAAAAGTTACGTATCTTTAAATGCTAGAATCATACTCAGCATGGCAAGATGCTCACACTATGAGAGGCAGGAACTCATTGAATAAAATCGTGGGCGGAATCACCTGCACTATTTAAATTATTACTTTTCTCTTTTTTTTTTTGCCGAGCGTGTATAGTTGAATTCGCATAAGTTAAGTGTGCATATGATGTGACTCCAGTGTGTTATTGGTGGTGTGCGATGGCTTATCTTGTGTTTTTATGTCTATATGTTTTGTTATGAAAAAATGAATACTTAAAGAAGTATATCTTAGGAAGCTTTTGGGTTGAAAAACCCTTTGTCAGGCTGATCAAGTACCTGCAGTTGGTGTGTCTCTTCGTCCTGGATAGTAAATAAACCAGATGCTGACCTGGCATGGTGAAAATGGAAATGGAGGTGTCAGGGGGTGAGGGACAGGCTGGGGTGGGGGCTGGGGGAAAAATGGGGATGTAGCAATTCAGGTAAAAGTGCAGAGGGACCTGGGGAGTCAGATGTCTGGCACATTGCAGTGTTTCACTGTCTAATCTATATTGAGTCCATGAGTTTCTGTACCTAGGAGGCTGATGAAGTGAAGTCCATAGCTCCAGCTCTGAAAAGTGGCTTGTACATTCAAACTAGCACCTAACCTCATTGCCAAAACTAGCCAACTTCCTATAGCTCAAAAAACAAAATGTGCCAACTATCTCCAGTACCCCCACACCAGAATCTATCAAACACAACAATACCCAATTACCTGTGGGGGCACATTCCTCAAAAAAACCCCAAAACACTCTGTTTTCAGTCTCTCAGGCCTGATCCTGAGAGGGAACAAATTACAAACCACTTTTCACAGGTGGGCCTATGGATTTCACTTCATCAGCCTCCTAGGTATAGAAACTCATGAACTCAATATAGATTAGACTGTGGAATTCTGACACACTGTAACCTGCTGGACATCTTTCCAGCATTGGGTATGTGGAGTTCCACTGAGTCTCCACATCCTGCATGATTTTGTGCTGTGGGATGCTCAGCTCTGCCCATTTCTCCCACAGCATCTTGCCTCCCTTGATGCTCCGGTGTTAGTAGCCTGCCACTTTCCTGCATTTTTAAGTCAGCTGGGTTGTAGCAGTAGTGGTGGCGGCACCATCACCAGCAGGCCTGTCCCTCTCCAAGGCATCTCTGACTATGAGGTGCAGCTTGTGTGCCACACAGAAGATGCCAACAAAGTTGGCATCGTGGACAACCTTCACCATATTGGCCCCATTGTTGGTGATCATGAAACTGTGGGTGAGCTCAGCCTGCCTAATTAGCCACCCCTGTACCAAGCAGTTCATGGCCCCCATGATCTCTGTTGCTGTGTGGGACTTATCCATCATTTCAGCTTGAAGGGGAGCCCACTAACAGCCTGATTCATCACACCAGTGCTCTGTGAGGGAGAGGTAGGTGTGATCTCTACCCCAGCTGCTCCAGATGTCTGAAGTCAAGTGTAAGGCGCTTGTGAGCCTGCCTTGTGCAGCTTCTCCCTCAAGTATTCACAGCATGCCTCATACAGCAAGAGCGCTACCTTCCTGCTGAAGGTGGTGCATGTGGGCACTTGGTAAGATGAGGTGACAAGCGCCATGAGCTGCCTGAACCCTGGCCACTCAACTAGGGAGAAGGGTTGGCTATCCAGAACAAGCATCCCCCCACTGCTCTGGGTGATCTCTCTCACCTTTGCAATTTGCCCCCCTTTCTGTCTACCTTTCCCCCACTCTCCCAGGGCGGTGTGCATCTACTTTGGTGGGACAGGGTTTTTGGAGTGAGCGGGGGACTTCCCTTTGGGCATGCTCACACTGGTGTCAGACTAAGCAGAAAGAAGGGCAAGGGCGCACTGTTTCATGAGATATAGCAGCATCGCCGTGGTGGCAAAATGTTTCACATTCTTGCCTCAGCTAATCTGCCATTGGCAGTGCTGGCAGATAGCAAACCTGGGATCATCTGGTAGCTCAGAATGCTCCCACACTATGCTACTTGCTGACTTCTGGGTAGAGGGTGGGGATGCTGCCTTATCCCACTACTCAGCAGGCTGAGGCACAACAGCAGGAGGCTCTACCTTAGCTGAGCCACTTGCCAGAACCTCCACAACCTCAGCATCCTCTGAGGTGCTGCTTTCCAGAGAAGGAGACCTGAGTCAAGGGGAACTTTGAGGGGTGTGGAGCACAAACTCTGATTCCTGATTGGTCCCCAGAATTTCTTGAGCCAGGGCACTCAGACCCCCCTGCTTCTAGCTCCAGCTCCTCCTCTGGCAGTAGGAGTCTCATGTTAGGAGATGGCACTGGGGTGGAGGAGACAGTGATTCTGCTGCTGGTGCCTTTTTCTGGAGTTAGGGGTGGTGGTGCAGGTACAGAGACATAATGTACAGATACAGCTCCCATCTCCTTGCTTCCACTGGCAACAGATGCATCATGGCTGCTTGGGAACAGTATACATCTATGTTTGAGGGGGAGGGACTTGCATCTCTAGCTCTTCCCCTACTCCCTCTCCCTCCCCTGCCAGAAGACCTGGCACCTGCCTTTCCAGCATACTTCATATTAACCTTTCCTGTGCTGCAAAAGGGGTGTGTGTGTGTGTGTGTGTGTGTGTGTGTGTGTGTGTGTGTGTGTGTGTGTGTGTGTGACTCCTTTTGTGTTGTATGTTTTCTTCTGCTGTGTTGCATGCATGCACTGAACCCTGCTTTGATTGTTTGATTTAGTAATAAGTATGAAGGCCTATGTAAAAAATGTGTGCTGCCTGTCTTTTTCTTCTCTGCTGGGATGCGTTTATTCTTATGAATTCTGAATGTGGAACTTGACTCAGTTGTGCATTTTCTTCTGTTATGTTGCGTGCCTGCACTGGACTCTGATTTGATTATTAATAACTATATATGGTGTCATCTTTGATGATGTTCTATTAATGTGAATGTGTGACTACTACTGTACTTCTTGTTCTTCTGTGTTCTAATGTGTACCTAAAATGATATATCGCCTTCTTTTAAGACCCTGAGTTCTGTGGTGGTCTCAATATTAATCTGACTTTGGTGTTGGCTTCAGTCTGTATGTAAACTAACTATAATTATATTAAAACTAATGACTACTATGTACAATCTGACTCTCTTCTTCTATGAATATCTGATTTTTCTTCTATGTGTATGCAATTTGTGTGCCTCCCTGTACAGTGATGGATCACACTGCCAGGGAAAACACTGAGCTTTCTTTTTTAAAAATTTGCAAAAAAAGAAGAAGAGAGCAAATATATATTGAAAGAAATGAATTGGATAGTATTAAGTAAAGAGATTCCAAGTGAAACTAAGCTAAGCTAAATCCTATCCAAAATAGCTCACAAAAGGCATAGCAAGCCTGTAGACAGAGGCATTTATGCTGTTTCTATGTCCCTCCCCCTGACAGGACATAGAAGGGCAGTCAGAGAGAAATCATGCTCACTGGCCAGCTAGACTAGTCAGTCCTTCCCCCCTGCTTCCTCTCCCTCCCTGCTCCCCCTCCCTCTTCTAAGTTTCTGTTGCCCCATACAGACAGTCTTCCAAATCTTCAAATCTTTTCTAAATTAGTTTGGAAGCTCTGAATTGATTTGGCAAGCCTAAAGCCTCAAATAATTCAATTTAGACTCACAGATTTGGTTGCTGAATTGTCTGAATCATGTCTGAATCTGAACTGCTATCTGAAGCTTTGCACAGCCCTAGTTGGCAGTGAAAGTGGAAACAACTCTACCATATAGAATGAGTCATACACTCTCCTGGATCATAGTTAGGGACTTAAAAAAAACCCAGTTTCATGATTTTTGCAGAAACCACAAAATTGGTAGTTCCCTTGGGAAAAAGCCTGGTCTCTGTAAAAAAATGGGGCCCCTCAGCCCCGAAAAAGTGCAAAAATGGTCAGCAAGCGGGGGCGGGAGGAAGGGATCTACAGACAGAAAAGGGTGCAAAGCCCTGATGTCCTGAAGCATGGAGGAAGGCAGGGATGAAAGGAGGTGTCCCAGAGGGACACAGATGAAGGGCCATGGAATCCCTCCCATAGTGGGACCTAAGCCTGGGATAAGATGCCAGGAAAAGAAAACCAAAACACTCTAAAGAGTTGGGCTTACTTACCCCCAGCAGGAAAAACTGCTGCACTGAGAAGAGCCTCTGGAGCAGATCATCAGCTGCTTTTATTTGTGGCTGGGAGCAACACTGGTGGATGATGTCATCAAAAACTGCCATCCAGTGGGTTTAAAAGCTGGCAGCAGAGAAACAAAGAGGACAAAAAAATCCAGAGGCTGTCCCACAGACTAAAGGATTGCTGAAGAAGGAGAGCTGTGAGAGGGTGAGTGTGAGAGCTGTGAGTGGGGCCTACCAGAAGGGTCCCGGCTCCCTTAAAAGGGTAAAGGCCTGGCTCGGCTGGACAGCCAGGTCAAGGAGGGCAGTGTTGAGGGATCCTGATGACCGCAGATGCTGGACCAATGAGTGGGGTGGGCTGTAGCCTGAACCCCTGCTGCTTCTTTCTTTTCTCCTTTTTCTCCTTTCTTTTATTGGTTGTTATTGGGTCTTGTAGGGCATCCAAAGCCTGAACTGGGGAGGCACTCCAACTGACCTGAAGGGTCAAGAAGAAGCGAGGAGGCCGTTTCACCAAACCTGACGGCTCAGAGACAGGGCTAAGGCAGAGGTTGAGACAAGGCCAGTCCCATACCCTATAGATATCTGGCGTGAAGAAATACACTGAGGGATGGGCAAGAGGAGACAAGAGTAGGAGCAAACATCAAGGAGACAAGCCAATGACCCATCACCTGGTCATCCTGAGATCTGGTGTATGGCTGGGGTGTAGGGGAGGTGGAGCCCCAAGAATGCTCAAAGGGGCAGGGCCCAGTCCACAAGTTTACATGAGGTAGAGTCCCACTACTGAATGGAAGAAAAAGTCATGGCAGGAGAATGTTGGGGCCTCCTTCGGGGTTGAACACAGCCCAAACCCCAAGTCTCGGGGACATGCCCTGAGGCCTGACTTGGACATGCATTCCAAGGCTGCTAGAGAGCACCTATACCAAATTAGGCGGGTGCAGGAAGAAGAAGAGGAAGAATGTTGTGGTGGAGCATGGCAACCCCCACTCCCACTCACTCCCATACCTCTGATTGGCTGAGGGGCCCAAGAAGTTCTGTCCGTCCCTGGAGATTGACAGATCTGTTAATCTCCAGGGATGGGCAGGACTTCTGGGGACCTTTGGCCGATCAGAGGAATGGGGGTGGGGAGACTGCCACACTCCACTGCAAAAATGGTGCCTGATGCTAGACTGGGACCAGAAAACTGGGGGGGAAGCTACTCCAAACTGAGTAGGTCCCTAATCATAGTGGTAAATCAGAAATGGTAAAATATTTGTTGACAGATGAATGGATTATACATGCTGTTTATTAGCTAAACAAAAAGAATGAATGTCCTTCACATTAAAATATAACCAAGTCATTTCCCAACCACACTCCATTCTATCCAAGTGTTGTAAACAAAATAGATGATTTAACACAGATCTGCACTGCTGAGGCAGGAAACTGTCTAGGCCATTAAAATTAGTGAGTAAAAAAGGGTTTGTTAAACTGAGCTCATGGTGCTGCCTTAGTCAGGGGGGTATGTTCCCCCCTGCGACCAGTCCCATCAACCGCAGGGGGTGGGGCCTACAGCTGATCCTGAAACAACTAATTCCTGTGGCCACTCATTGCAGCTGCTTCTGGCCAGTGCTTGCAGGGGGTGGCATTGGTACTCCTACCTGCCCCCCTGCCCATCACCTAGGTGGCAAGTGTGGCCAGTCAGAGAGTGCACTGATGCTCTCAGGGGGTGCATGTGCACCCCCATGCACCCCCTATGCATCACCACTAACTGGGCCTGTATAGAGCATGGGATCCAAAATAAAATTTGTACACAGAAAGTTTATATTTTGGACATATTTATGGCTAATGCCTCTGAAGTTGCAATCAGAAACATTAAAACAAAAGCAGATTAGCAAATGATTTAGACAGGAAATAAACTCTTATGCTAGAGGGGAAAAAACAACCTTTCATTAGTGGTAGTTAGGAAGATGGATTCCCTAGAGGCAGGTTATTTCCATTTGTCCATTACAAGGGTCTTCTACTTTTCTGTCCATCCACCCTCTTCATTGTCTTGGTCAGGCCACTGTTAGAAAGAGGATATTGTTCAATTTGTAGCACTGGTCTCACCTCACATGGATCATCCTCAGATCCTCAATATGCAGATATTTAAATTATGTTGACAGCTCTCCATCAACCCATTCTAAGTGAAGATTTTACCCTACCCTGTCAAAATTTAGTTCAGTTAGGGTTCAAAAGGTTATCACCATTCCTTTATTGGTCCTTGGGTTTTTTGTCCTACATCCTAGACTACCTTTATTTACAGCTGAATACTAAAAAGTGTGCCCGAAACGTCTTCTGGGTCAAAAATCAGTCCTATTTTATGGATCAACTGGAAGAAAGTGTTTTCTCACTTCAGATATGAATTATAAATTGACTGGATTTCACTAGACTAGAGAATGAGATGTCATTCATGAATGTCAGTCCTTTGAACCGTATTACTGACTCAGGGCAAATCCTTAGAGGATCCATCCGCACACTTCTGGTTTTATCATTTTTAAATATAACTCCTGTGGTAACACTGCATTCTCACTCCAAAAAGGTATTTGCTTTATTCTAGGGAGACTGAAAATGGAATTTCATTTAAAGTTGCATTCTAAGGAGTGTGAAAATGAGTGCAGTGTTTTAAAAGTTACCTCTGCAGTTGTGGAAGTAATATTTGTTGCCATGGAAGTAAAACTTATTTGGTGTCTTGTTCTAGGCTTCCAATGTAATAGTCATTTTCATTTAAGAAAAAATATGAATCATTAGCAGCTTGATGTTTATGCAGGTATTATTATTATTAGAAGTGTTAACATATTAAAATCATGTCTTTTGTCTAAGAAACCACATTTTCCCCTTGGAATATTAAACACATTGATTAGGAACTTAAAATTATATTCTTTCAGTCTTTCACAGCATCTCTAGCGTGACTTAATAAGACAAACAAAAGAAAAAGAAGGCAAAAACTTACTTACTTAGTCAAATCCTTTGTTTCTGGTGAGGGTCAGATTCTGATATCCTCACTTAGAAGTTAATATTATTTAGCTCCAGGGCTTGGCCTACTGAATTGAATTTAATCAGCTATGGACTGAGATACTATTTAATGTAAGTTAAGGTATCAAAGTCTCTTACTAATTGTTTTGCATTAGAAAGGATTGAGAACTTTGGTCCCTTGTCTGATTATTTAACTCTACCAGGGCTATTCAATTTTTATTCTACCACAGATTTTAATAGCAGTGAAACTTAGTGCTGTTAAGAGTAATATTTTTAAAATGAATTAAGTAGTGCGACATTCTTCAGTTTTAAATGACTCACTGTAGCTTAATGAGGGTAGAATATAATTTCCTTCCACTTCACCTTTATATCATGTTAATATTATTTCTGGTCTAGTCAGTTTAATAAGCTACTATATTTTTGAAAGCTTATTGCTTTGAATATTTGGAGAAATCAAGTAATAAACCTAATTTAAAAACATCAAGCTTGGTGCAAGTCACATTTCTTCTTTAACTGTGCCAGGTTTGAAAACATTTGATTTTGAAATAACAAATTAGACCATCAAAATTATATATTCAACACACAAATAAAATTTAGTTTCCAAAAAAAGATTTAAGAATAGGTCAGTTGCGATACTTTGAATATTTTTACTGTGTTCAAATATAATCATTTTCATGACAGCTAAAGACTTGAAAGAGCTAAGAAAGGTGATGAGTAGCTCTGGCTAAAGATTTTCTGATAGAGCATTTTTGGTTTTGGTAAATATTGGCCTAATGCAATTGATATACTTGAGGGAAGCCTAATAATTCCAATGAAATTTTTTATAGAAACCAGGAATGCAGCAAGTCACCAAGCCTGCTATATTTTCTGTTAGAGAGCTAAGTGGTAGGCTGGATGGTGAATAGACTTTCTCATTTGGTAGTAGGACAACGAATATTTTCTCTACATAAGCTGGGGATTCAGAAAACAATTGGTGCTTTCTAGAGGATAATAATAATATTTTGTGTTAACCTCTCAGGTTTTGCAGTTTTTTTTCCCCATGTTGGAAGGAAAACAAATCTTTTCTATCATTTCACAAAAACAGGGAAGTGTGCAGGCATTGGGTAGCCTTGGAGTTAGGGCACACTGAGATTCAGCTTAAGTTCCTCCTCTAGATAAAACTTTTACTTTCACATCACTCTGCATCTGGCAGGGCAGGGACTTGGTAGATTACAGATTCAGTCTTGCCCCTCCACTCAGGGCCAGACTGATTGTCATATTTGGAGCCAAGTGGGAATCTTATCTCATGATAAGATTGGTATGGACTGGGGGGGCAGGGATTGCTTTCCTTTGTAATGACATCACCCTCTATCTGGAATCTCTTGAGCATACATTACATAGAGGTACAGCTGCACAAAGGCAAATGCAGTTTTGGGATGCATCAATAGAAGTATTAAATGCAAAATGTGGGAAGTGATAGTGCCTTTTTACTCAGCACTTAGGATTAATTTAGAGTACTGTGTGCAGTTCTGGCCTCCATTTGTATATTTTAAAAAGAATATGGAGAAGTTAGAGGGGGTCAGAGGTGGGCAACAGAGATGATAGAAGGCTTGGAAAGAAGTCATATGAGGAGAAGCCAGAGGAGCTTGGCATATAACATACATCCCTGAAACATGGAAGATATATTTAGGCATTTGGAAATGTAAACTTCATTGCTAACCAAGAAAGAAGTCATTTTTACCTCCCTGTCTGACATCAAACACTTATAGGGAAAAAGTCTGCCTAATCTGCACATTACAGAACAATGCTCTCACAAAAGGACTGTGAGGCATCCAGAGAAATAAACTTTTACACTCTACCTTCCCTGTGCAAAATGAAGTTTCTTTTCTACCTAGGAGAACTTTTACAATTTTTGAATTCTCCTCAGCTTGAAGAAGGGCATTCGTACCTGAAAGCTTGCAAGGAAAAAACTTTTTTTTTTTTCTACTATTAGTTGGTCTTATAAAAGTTATCTCCTCTGAACCAAGTGCTTTGTTTATCTCAACTTGTATAAATGGCACTTATGAGAGGGCTTGATAGAAGTCTTCAAATACTTGAAGGGCTGCTATAAAGAAGATAGAAAACTTCTTTTTTTCTCTTGCTGCAGAGAAGAGAATGTGGACCAATGGCTTTCAGTTACAACAAAGTAGGTTTAGGTTGGATACCAGTAAAAGCTTCTTTACTGTTCGAAAATTGCAGCAGTGGAATAGACTGCCTAGGGAAGTTGTGGGCTCTCCATCACTGGAAGTGTTCAAGAAGAGGCTGGACCGCTACTGGTCAGGGATGATCTATGTGTAGCTATGCCTCTTTTCATCATGATTATTTCTCAGGGCTTCTGGAATTTTCTGTTTCTCTCACATCCCCTTTTTTCCTACATGTGTCAGGGTATTTTTGAGCATCCCCTAAAGGCACTGGGTATTGAGTACAGCCAAGACTGGAAATTTTGACTGGGGTGTGCCAATTATCCTGCTGGAACCAGAACCAGAGACTCCTGGCTAGGACATCTTGCCCCTCCACTCAGGGCCAGACTGATTGTCATATTTGGAGCCAGGTGGGAATCTTATCTCATGGTAAGATTGGTATGGACTGGGGGGGCGGGGGTTGCTTTCCTTTATAATGACATCACCCTCTGTCTGGAATCTCTTGAGCATACATTAACAACCTTCTGAAAGAAGCAGGACATTGGCTGCTTCAGTCCCCCTGCTTTATTTCTGGCAGATTAGGGTAATATGTTGTATCAGGATTGGGCTGATGGCAATTTTACAAAGAATTTAGATTATGGATTGTATAGGATAGTTGGAATAGGTATAATCTTGCCTGAAGTGGGGAACTGGACTAGATGACCTCAGGAAGACCCTACCAGCCCTACTTCTCTATGATTCTATTATAGAGATTATATATTTTACTTCTCAGTCTGTTGCTCAAACCATCCACCTAAGAGAAAGCCCACTCTTGCCCCCGAGCTTACCAAAGTTTTGTGGAAGTCAGTGCCAATGCACTTCTACAAACATTTTGCCATTGACAACATAGTATATTTCATTGATATTTTATTTTTGGGAAAATGGTCTAACCTGCTGCAATGAACATCATTGTCGGTACAACCAGCCTTAAAAATAATTAGTATTTTTTCCCCATATACATTTTTTTATTGTAGTAAAGTCCATAGAAAAATGTCTACAAATGTCTTGGAATGGTCATTCTGATGCATTTCATATTCCACTAGGAACGCTGTCACTGGGACACTATTTGCTTCTTTTGCATTATACAGACATTCAGTTTCTCCTGGGAGAGTTGCTGCTTTCCCAGGGGAAACCATACATGTGGCTTTTTCTCTCTGAGTAAAAATTCTGGGACATTTTGTGAGAAAAATAACCTAGGAAGAACCAGGGTTCAATCTCTTCTAGGAGAGTTTTACCTGGGAAAACAAATTTCTGTACATGCTGTGGCTTCTCTTAAAAAGGAACATAGTCTTCCAGCTTACTTATTGTCTCCTTCTGGGAGACATCGTGTGTTCTTGCTGGTTTCTGAAACACAGGCTGACCATTGGCAGTCTAGGTCAGCCAATTAGGGCTGCCATACACACTTCTGCCATCTGTCACCAGGCAGACTAACAGAGCATGCAGGGCATGTATACTCAGGGTGCCCTGTGGTTGCACAGTGTCAGCACTACAAGCTCTGCTCTTCAGGGCCTCAACCTTTGAATACCTATACATGTATCATGCTGGGTTGGGTTTGTTTTTTTAAAATTTTTTACCAAGAGAACGAACCTGGTAGAATTGTTTCAGATTATTTGAATGTGCCTTATATTGTGCTCATCTCAGCACTTAGCCCAAATTTTTCCCTGTAGAAAACAAGAAAGCCTGTGGCCTTTTACAACTGTTTCTCTCTTACTAGCCAATTCCTGCTGAAGTCAATTGGAGTAGAGAGATGGGAATCCAGTTGGAAGCGGTTCTATCTACTGCTTTTTTGACAGGAAAAAAAATAAAAGAGCAAAGAGAATGAGAAGACCAGCTATATTCAGGAAGGGGTAGGAGGCAGGGGACTTCCCAAGGACAGAATAGGCAGCTGGTACTCTTAACAAATAACTTCGCTGACTCAGTCACCTTATTGAGCCCCTCCAGGGAATCAGCAAGTGTTTTGTCCAAGGTGCATAGGTTTTCAGAAACCTCAGGGCCCAGAATAAATACTGCTTACTAAGGGGGAGTCTAAATGAGATAGAATTAGAGATAGAATTAGAATCTAAGTAAGATAGACTCTAGTCTGGTCCCACCAGACTACTGCCTTGCCCCTGGGCATCTTGCCAGTAGGATTCAGTGTTTATACTTTGGGTTTCTTGTATAATTTTTATAGATTTCTTTTCTCTTTTAACATTTTTCTAGCTTCTTTTTCCTTGTGTTTAGTGGGACAGGACTGCTGTTGCACAGTCTTTTTGTTAGGACCAGATTGTGCAGCACACTCTGCCTCCTTTTCACCATTCTGGCAATGCAAAGTTCCCATAAACCCATCTTAACTAGCCAATTACAATGAGTTTATGACTGCAATGAGTAAGTTTGGTGACACAGGACATCCCAAGGATGGCGCTGATTCTGGTGATTAATCTTTCAGGGGCAAAAAGTTATTCCTAGAGCAGGCTGCAGGAGATTCATTTGGGTCTCATATACATCAGTGTAAAGGAGGAATAGTTCCAGGGAAGGAAAACAGAATTATACTGGAGTGTATGGGATCAAAATCAGGCCATATTGCCCCATTTTTTGAGAGTTTTCTAAGGTTTTGTTATGATCAATTTAGAGAGGGATTAGAGCTCTTCTTTTGGTTATTACTCTCCCCACCTTCGTTATTTGCTTTTGATTATTTTGCTGTCACTGCATTCTGTTTTCTTTCTTATTCATTTGCTAGCACGGTTCATTTCTGTTTAACATTTATTCAGATCACAGCAACTCATTGGCAAAGACGAGCATGATATTGCCATTGAAATCTGCATACATATGGAGGAAAATGTATCCTTTAATAACTTGCTATCAGAAAAGAATAGCAGTTAAAATTATACGTATGTATTGTATCTTACAATATACGAAACAGGAGCAAAATAATTTCTGAAGTACCCTGATTTTTATCCCATTTGCACAGCATGTATATTATTTTGGTGACAATACTCAGATAACAATTTGCTTCAAAAACTACATGCAATACAGAATAACATAGGAAGATAATTCTGAACAGACTGGCTCAGTCATTATTGTCCATATGGCAATTCACAAATGACTAAGCTGTGGTTCTTACTCTTTGTCAGCGAGTCCCTACCATGATAGAAAGAGAAATGAAGAAACAAACAGTTTTAGAAAGTCAATATTTTCTTTCTGTCTTTCAAGATGGCCTCCAACAGGTGAAGCCCTTCTGAGCTCCTGCAGCTCGGGTACCTTTTGTGCGTTCCTCGCACTCCGTGCCCCCCTGTTCCTCTCCCTATCCCCCCAAAAAACCTTGCCTCTACCCACCCTGTCCTTCGGGACCCCCTCCCCGCCCCTCCCCACCCTGCTTTCTGAGTATTTGTTCCCTGGGCTCTGGCAGCCTCTGTTTGCCTCTGCCCCTCCCCCACCCCCACCTGAGTTCTCCCTGTGATTCCTGCCGCCTGCCTCTCCCAGGGCCCCTTACCTTGGTCCCTGCCATCTCCCCCTGCCT
>JAGPOW010002673.1:15570803-15586800 GCA_030014935.1 Caiman crocodilus | reverse complement strand
TCTGCCCCTCCCCCACCCCCACCTGAGTTCTCCCTGTGATTCCTGCCGCCTGCCTCTCCCAGGGCCCCTTACCTTGGTCCCTGCCATCTCCCCCTGCCTTCGGGTTTGCTCTCAGCCCCCGCAGGGTTGCTCTGCCCCCCCACAGGCTGATTTTGGGGTGTTTTCAGCCCTCTCCCAGTCCCAGTCCCCAGCTCAACCCGAGGCTTTTTTTTTTATCCCACTCCCTCCCAGGAGAGAGTTAACCCTCTCCTGCAAGGATGCCTGCCAGCAGCCAAGGGACAGGGCATGGGGATGTCTCTGCAGACTTTCCTTTCAGCTATGGCATGTGGGTGCATACCCCTCTCCACGTCAGGATGGAGGACTGTGCTGGACCTTTGGTGGATCTGCTGGGATGCCAGAGAGTCCGGTATGTCTCCTGGGTCAATTCAGTGCCCATTATCTATTTGAGTTCTCCTAACATGGTGAGGGAGGTGTCTGTGATGGGGATGGAAGTCTTGGGAGTCCACCACTTGATCACGCCCCTGGAGACCCTGGCAGTGCGGGTGGTGGCCTCCAATGTGCCCCTGCACATGTCAGACTGGAACCTCACCAACGCGCTCAAGCACTACACTGTCCTCACCAGCCCCTGGCGCAGGCTGACCATAGGGAGTAGGGAACCCAAGTTGAGACAGATCCTGTCCTTCCAGAGGCAGGTGTTCATGCTTCTCACAGGTGACACTCAGAAACTGCCTCCCTCCTTGACCTTTATCTCACAAGGCAGGTCCTATGTAGTGTATTTCTCCCTGGGTGGGAATTCCTGCCACCGCTGCAGTGGCAGCTCCCACCTAGCTGCAAAGCAGTGGCAGCTCCCACCTAGCTGCAAAGTGCCCGTTGGGGCAGTCAGCCGGGGTACTGGCTGCTGCACCCACCTAGGAGGATGGTGCATCCAGCTCTGGTGTGGGAGCCTCACAAAGCATGGGGTTGGGAGATCTGCCATGCCCACCTCTGCACCTCTTCCATCTGAAGGGCTCGACCCTTCTGGCAGTGGCATGCCACCCACAGGGACATCGTCCCAGGTCTGTCCCGTCCCTGTCATGGCAGATTACCCATGCAGTGGAGGGGCTGGGGAGTCTTTCCAGTCCCTTCCTGTCCCAGTTCTACCTGGGGTGGTTAGCATCTCAAATGCTGGGGCCCCATCAGGTAAGGCACCCGATTCCACCCCCTCCCTCCACCTCCTTCCACCCCTGCCCCAACCGAGGTGGTGGACCCAAAGGTGGCAAAACCCAACCAGCCTTGCCTGCCCCCTATGGGGGAGGTGCCAATTACTCCCAAAAAGACAAAGAGCATGAAGCAAAAAGGAACGTCTAAAGGAACTTCTGCCCCTTTGGGGCCTGTCTCAGACAGCACCAGGGAAAAGGCAGCCAGGGAACCTGAGCCCACTTTGCCTGTCCCCCAGAAACCCTGCCACATCCGGGCATGACTGAGGGTGTCCCACAGACTTCTGGCAACTCCTCACCCCTATCTCAGCCAGTAGGGCCTGTGAGCGGCAAGGCAAGGGGAGAGTGCCTGCCTCCTGAGCAGCAGCAGGCACGGGAGACAGCAGAGAGTCCTGCCACCCCACCGCCCATTCCCCTGCCCACTGAAGCAGATGAGGAGGAGAAGATGAAGTGCCTGCCCTCTGAGAGCTACAAGTGGCTCTGGGAGCTGGATAACATCTGCCCCCCAACGCAGATGGGGATCAATCTCCCACAGATGGTCCTCAACCCAGATACAGAGTGGGGCCTGGCAATTGAGGGCACTTTCAACGGTCTCACCAGGAAGTCCCCTCCCAGACTACAGCCCCGCCGGTTTTTGGTCGGCAATATCCAACTCCTTCTGAAGAAACCCCCCTGGGTGGCCTCCAGGTATGGAGGGCTCCTCAACCTTTTGGACCAGACCAAGGGCCAGAGGAACATGGCTGAGAGTATTCGGCAATGGTGCCTGGACCCCGTGTAGTTTGTCCGTGCCACTAGCGATGCGGCGAAGCTTATGCGCCAGGACTCCAGCACGCATCAACATGCCTTCTGGCTCAGGAAGCTGGTGACCTGGGTGAGGGAAGTGTGGGGCGGAGGTGGGCCCACAGAATAGGGCAAGGCAACGCTAGGCCTTTCCCGTCTCCATGGTTTTTGCCTGGCATAGGTCACCTTCTCTCCCACTGGTACCCTGCCTACCCTTCCTCTCTTATCTCCTGTTAATGACGGTAACCGCAACTGCCTTGGTTAACACCAACGGCTGCAAATACGCGGTGAAATGGAAAGCCATCCTGGAGGGCCTGAAGCAGAAGCGCCTGGCGATTGCCTTCTTCCAGGAGACACACGGCGACGTGCACATTCAAGCTGACTGGCATGCTGCCTGGAGAGGCTACTAGTTCTTGAGCCATGGCACCAACCATAGGACATGAGTGGCAACCCTCATCTCGCCACAGCTGTAGTATGACTCAGCGGTGGTCTAGAGACCCTGGGTGACCTCCTGCATGATGCCAGTGAGAAGGATGACCTGCTCCTCATGGGCAGGGCCTTCAAGTGTACCGTTGACACGCTGCTTATCCGGACGGGGCCAGAACTGCACCTGCCTTCAGCTCTCAAGCTGCGGACCGTGCTGGAGGCGACGGAGGGTCCTCCACGCTGACGCGCGACAGTACACCTGGGCAAAGATGAGTGACAGTGGGCTCACTATGGCCCGCCTCGACCACCTCTACATCAGCCAGCACCAGCTGCTGTTACTGCACAGCAGCCGCATCATTCCATCGGGTCTCTCAGACCACGCCTTGGTCTGCTGTGAACTGAGCTTGCCTGAGAGACCACTCATGCAGGCCCCTTACTGGTGCCTTAACGTCAGCCTGCTGCAGGACACCCATTTCAGGGACTGCTTTGCCCTTCTCTGGGGGAGCTGGGAGGCGGCGCGAACAGACTACTCCTGGCACCTGTGGTGGGACATGGGGAAGGTCCTATCTGGGCATTCTGCCAGCAGTATAGCCAGCTGGCGGCGGGCAAGGTCCGCTGCCACACTCAGGAGCTGGAGGAGGACATGGCGGAGCTTGAGGCTGCCCTACTCCACACAGGCAACGACGTGGCACTCCTCGAGAGCCTCAGGTCCCGTAAGAAATGCCTGCAAGAGCTGACAGAGGGCACAGCCCACAGTGCACGTGTCAGTGCCCGTTGCCAGGAGCTGCTCACGGACGCAGACAAAGTGCGCGAGCATGCCGTCACCTTCTATTGGGACTTCTTTGAGGCTGAGCCCATCTGTCCATGGGCCACCCAGCAGCTACATCGGGATCTTCAGCATCTGGGTGCTTCACAGGTCGAGGTCCTGGAGTGCAAATTCTCCCTGGCAGAGCTCGAGGCTGCGGTGGGGGGGGTCTTACCTTGGGCAGGGCCCTGGGCCTTGACTGCCTGCCTGTGGAATTTTACAGAGCCTTCTGGCCCCTCCTCGGGCCCAGCCTCCTCCACGTCTTCCACAAGAGCCTCGCTGATGGGACCCTGCTGACCAGCTCCTTCCGGGCAGTGTTCACCTTGCTCCACAAGAAGGGGGACCTCAGCTGCCTGAAGAAATGGTGGCCTATCTCCCTCCTGTGAGCTGACTACAAGATCGTGGCCAAGGTGCTTGCGAACCATCTCCGTGCTGTCATGGCCTCCATCATCGGTCCTGAGCAGACCTACTGTCTGCCGGGCAGGACCATCCAGGACAACTTGTTTCTGCTGCGTGACCTGCTCACAGCCACAGAGCTTTTTGGCCTGGATGCCGCCGTGGTCTCACTGGTCCAGGAGAAGGCCTTCGACCACTTCGACCACCGGTACCTGCTTGGCACCCTTGAGGCTTTTGGCTTTGGGCTGCTCGTCACTGCAGCGCTCTGGCTCCTGTACCACGACACCTCCAGCCTTCTCAAGGTGAACAGCACACTGTGCTCCCCATTCCCCATGCATCGCGGCATACACCAGGGCTGCCCCCTGGTGGGCATGCTGTACACCCTGGCCATCAAACCGATGTTGCACACTCTGCGACATCGCCTGACCGGCCTAGCCCTGCACCCGGCACTGGGTCCCAACTCGAGCCCCCTGATCCAGCTGACGGTGTACGCAGATGATGTGACCATCTTAATGGGCAGCCAGGAGGATGTGCCAACTCCTAATGGATTGCCAACTCACCTACGAGCTCTCTGCGTTGGCCCGCATGAACTGAGGAAAGAGTGACACCTTCGTGCTCGGGACGTGGGCCAGCATGCTGCTTCCGGACCTGCTGGGAGGCCTTGCCTGGCACCACGAAGGCCTGAAAGCCCTGGGAGTGTTCTTGGGGCCACTGGCCTTTGCGGCTCAAAACTGGGAGGACCTGGTAAAGGGAGTGGAGGCCCGCCTTCACTGCTGGTTCTGGCATCTGCCCGCCCTCTCTTAATGCAGCCAGGTCCTCGTCACCAACAACCTGTTAACGACGACGATGTGGCACCTCTGCACGGTGCTGGACCCTCCACTAGAGCTCCTGGAGAGACTGCGGCAACTCCTGGTGGACTTCCTGTAGGACAGACGCCACTGGCTCCCACAAGCTGCCCTCTACCTGCCCACCGATGAGGGGGACCAAGGTCTGATCGACCTGGCTAGCAGGGTGGCCGCCTACCGACTGCAGACCCTCCAACAGCTCCTGTACATTGAAGGCCACCTCCTGTGGTGGTGGCTGGCATGCCGATTCCTGCAGCGAGCGAGTGAGGGGTCTCAGCTTTGACCAGGAGCTTTTTCTGCTGGACCTCACCTTCCTGAAAGGGGCAGTCCTTCCCCCATTCTACCTCAGCATGGTGCGGTCCTGGTGGGTGGCTTTCCATCTCTGTCCCCAGGCTAGACGCCTGCAGTTCCCGCATCTGCTTTGGGAGCCCCTGGTCTACAACCTGACCCTGCAGAGTGTCACGCCAAGCCTGGCCTCCGCCAGCCTTGCGGCAGCTCTCATGAAAGCGCACGCCACCTGCCTGGAGCACCTCCTGGACCCTGCTCAGTCTGACTGACTGTTACCTAAAGCCCTGGCTGCCTGGCTGGCATTCCACTCCATCCACACCGCTGGCCGGCTTCTATGGACTGTTTTGGGTGCCCTCCCAACAGAAGCAGTGACCGCTCTGGAAGGCTATCTCCAGGCTCGCTGCACCCTCTCCGCCGTGGATGCCGCACACAATGCCTTCCCACCACTGCCCAGCGGTACCCGGTGAGCTAGCTGAGTGGCCTAATATGCTGTTCAGGCCCCTGGTACCCCCCAGCAGCAATACGGGCTGCCCTTTTGGCACCCAGCCCCGCAAGGGCCTTTATGCGTGGGTGATGCGCACCCAGCACGCCCAGGTGCTGGCTAGCTGCCCTGACACCGTGTGGCAGTGGCAGCTGGTGTGGCCTGGGACCCCAGTGTGGTGCATGCTGTATAAGGCTCCCACTGCCAAGAAGACCAGCGACCTGCAGTGGAGACTTGTGCATGGCGTCCTGGCCACCGGCACCTTTGTTCACCACCTAGACCCAGCGGCCTTGGCGGCCTGCCCCTTCCGCTTGGGGGTGCTGAACGAGGACATTTTCCACGTGTTCCTCGACTGCCCCCAGCTGCAGCTGCTCTTTGCCACCCTGGGCGCGCTGCTTTGGTCGATGGGCTGGGATTTCTCATAGGACCTCTACATCCACTCCTTCCTCTACCAGGCAGCTGAGCAGGCCATGGTCAACCTGGCCAACTTCCTGCTGGGCCAGGCCAAGATGGTCATCCTGAAGAGCCAGCGAAACCGGCTTGCTGGGACCGGGATGGTCGACGCCCTGCAGCTCTTGTGCCTGCTGGTGTAGGCCCACCTCTCACTCGAGTTTGAGCATGCAGTCCTGCAGCAGACAGTGCCCACCTTTGAGGGACGCTGGGCCCTTGAAGGGGCGCTGTGCCGAGTTGAGGTGGGATGCCTGCTTCTCGCCCTGTAACACCACCGGCTGCTCAAGCTGCAGAGGCATGTCCAGTGGGCCAAGGCCTTGTGCTTTGTTTCCTGTGGGTCGACCCCGGAGGCCCCTAGGGGTGTCCCTGCTGGCAGAACTGTAAATATGTAAATAGTCCTTTTGTTTGCTGTGTTTGTTTTTTTTAGTCTAGAGTGTAGGGGCAGGCCTTGCAGGCCATGAGCCCAGGCCATGTCTGTGAGGCCCAGGTGTTTGAGCCAACCTGTATATACTCTCTACTGGCCCCAATTTGTCACCCTCCCTGGAATAAATGCCTCTTAAAAGTCAGTCTTTCATTTTTTCTTTCTTTCCTTCTTTCTTTCTGGGTGCTTGTTGACAGGTGTGTTACCTGTTAACTCTGGGAGCTTGTGTCTATTCTGTGACCCTTTCTCCTGGGAAATATATTAAATGTATATTAATTCAAATATAGTAGCGAGTGTTTTTTCCTCCTCCACACAGTTTGACCCCTTTCCCACCATAGCCTCCCACTATTCATTACTTTTTCCTGCCTTTTTTTTTTTTTTTACTTTTTAAAGCCCTTTCTCTTGCAGTAACCCATTCCCCTTCCCTTTCCCTCTGGTTTTCTTTTGTTTTTCCCTCCTCTCACTGTTGCTGCTCTGTTGCCTTCTCTTTTCCCTTCCCTTCCCTGCTATACTGCTTATCTTAACCCTCTCCTCTAGTGTTTGTTTTTCCAGCTTTGTTCCCTGCCACCAGAAGACTTCCCACCCCCTACCCCTTTGGGTCCTTGCCTTAACCCATTTTTGCTGGAATTGCTGAAGGCAGCTCCCAGCAACCCACTGCTGGTGCTTCTGCCTCTTTAGACCAATTTTGGTCTCTGGCTTCATGTCCCTCTTTCCATACGAGTGGAGGAGTGTACTGATGCTGTGTGGGGGCTAGTAGGCTGTAAAAATCTCCTTTATGCTGCCCAAATGAATTTGATACCCATCATTTCCCTCAGTTTCCCTCATATGGCATGAGGTCATGATAGCACCAGGTGTGTCTGTCATAGGTGTTTATTGCCTCATGATGCCCTTAGACACACTGGCCATTCAGGTGGTAGCCTCTGATTTCCCCCCATTTCTCTCAGATGACAATCTCTCCAACCACCTGAGCCCTTACGGCATAGCGACAGGCCTCATCCATAGACTAAACCTTGGCAGCAAGGGCCCTGAGCTCTGGCATGTGTTATCCTTTAAATGGCAGATGTTCATGCTTCTTGGCTGGGAGGGTTGGAGTCTGCCCCACTCCATGTCCTTCATGATTGGTGGTTTCATGAACAGCGTTATGAGGTTTACCTCACCATTGGAGGCACTTTGTGCTTTTGCTGTGGCAGCCAGTCCTATCTGGCTAGCCAGTGCCTGAAGAAGCAGTTGGCCATGGCAGAGCTGCCCATAGCCCTATAAACTACTCATTGCCAAATGGACCAGAGAACTCCATTGATGGCTGCTGCATGGGATACCAGCCACCGGCACTTTAATCCACCACATGGATCCATTCCATGCTTTCCTTGGGTACACCTGCTGCCACTGCTCCTTGCTGCCCTCGGTCTCTTGTTTGAGGCACTAGACTTGAATTGCTTGGTGTCTATCTCTTTGTTTCTTTTCCATACTGTGCAGCTGAGGGGGTGTCATCTGCCTGGCCAACTTTCTGTTTGGTCAGGACAAGACAGCTAACCTCCAGAGCCACAGGAATTGACTCACTGAGGCTGGTTCTGATGACATCCTGTAACCTTTTCACTTCTTGGTCTTGGCACACCTGGCACTGGAATTTGGCTATGCAGTTCTGCAGTGGACAGTACCCACCTTCCAGGTTCATTGGGCCATTCAGGGGGAGCTCTGCAGCATTGAAGGTGGCTATTTGGTCCTTGCACTGTGTCATTGCCTCTCCTCCCTCACCCCCCTTCACAGGGTTCCAGGAAGGGCCTTAATAGCCTGATATGGTACCAGAATTTTTGCTTTAGACCGTGCAGGCAGATCTTGAGGGCTAGCTCCAGGCTCTGTCTTTTGCACCTGGGCCTGGGTATGGTCTGTCTTTTATTGTATTGTTCCCCTTTCCCCCCTAATAAATGGTTATAAAAGTCAAAAGTCTCTACCTTTCTTTCTGTAACTTTACCATACACAGCCCTAAGTGTGTGTGAATGTATGTACTTTTGGTTGTTGTATATTTTGTTTTTATGTGGGCAAAATGGCCCTTATTGTTCTGGCCATGTGCTCAGCTCATGGCAAGCTGGGGCCTGTATCTGGGCAAAGTATGTAAAACCCTCTGAACTCGTTGGCTAGAAGAAACAGAGGATTCTCCAAGCAGATTGGATGGGAGAAAGATTGGACTGTGTCATTCCCTGACTGGACAAGGCCAGGGTGATGTCATTCAGGAGGTTGTAAGGTGATCCAGGCTGGTCTAGGGAGAAGGAGAAGCTGCTAGGAGCTGCTGAAGAGTAAAGTCTCCTATCAGGCAGAAGGAATTTGCATACAGGGAAAAGAGACACTCATGTAGAGGAGAGAGGGAGGGAAAATTATCCCAGTGTCTGGAAACTCCTCTCCCCTCTTTTTCTTGTGGTTTTAAGAGATTAATACTGGGGAAGAGAGTATTGGTTCCTTAGGTTGGCTAGCCAGTAATTAGGTCTGGCAGTTTTTAAACAGGTTTTCTGATCCTGCCAATTTTGGATCAGGATTGAGGTTTGCACCATTTTTACTCCTAGTGAAACTGTGGACTCAAACTACCTGCAACCTACTCTGAGGGTAGGCCTCATTTTTCCCTCTTTTGATGGTCCTTTTTTCTAGTCAAGCTGTGTTAGGTCAGGGTTAGGGTTAGGTCATCTGTAGCCATGAATCACTCTGGCTTCTTTTGGAGTTGGTCCTGGAGTTTCATTTCAGCAGGCCGTATAATCTAGCCCAGAAGCTTTAGGGTACGTGCATGCAAGCTGAAGCCACAGTCAATCCCAATGAACACACTCAACCTCTCCATGGGAGCAAAGATCAGCACTGTACCACTTCTCCAGGAATAATGAGGGGCCATAGAGGCCCTTGCAATGCAGAAGGACCCATGCTCTCATGCAGCTCCTTGCAGTGCACCTCAAACCAAAGAGCAGCTCAGAACTTTTCAGTGTGGACTCCCCTCTCCAGCCCATTCCTGAAGGGCACTTATAGGGGGTACAGGCCCCTGGAACTACCTGTTGTGGAGTCCCAAATCCCATACTGCCTGGGTATGGGTGAAGCCTCCCCAAGAGGGTGCCACTTGTAGACTTTGCTCTGTAGTTAATAATGTGATAAAATTATATTTGATGCTCTCTTTTGTTTTGCTTTATTCTCTGTAATTTATTTGGGATTTTGTGTTTATACTGCTTGTGAGAAAGGGGATTTTGTTTACAGGAGACACCTCAGCACATTTAGTGTTCCCCGATTTTTTGCGTGGGGGCTTGAGCCACAGTTATAATTTATGAGGTACCCCAAAATTTGAACCCAGCTCTTCTTGCTGCCAACTGATGTCCTGGCAGAAAGAGAAAGTGATGTAACCTCTTATTTTCTATCTTTCTCCTCTTGGTCTGACATGTCTCACATTCTACCGGGAATGCTGTTATTGTTGCACAATTTGCTTCTTTGGCCTCAGACGGACATTCACTGGGAGAATGAATGAATTCAGTTTCTACTGGGAGAGTTGCTGCTTTCCCAGGGTGTGGTGGAACACCTTTAGTGTGCTCACCACATGACAGGTGCTGCAGTAGGCTGGGACAAAGCCAGCAGGGAAGGCAGTTAAGTGAAGCCCTCCCAACTGTCATTCAGAATTGGGAGGTGTGTGGTGGAGCACCTTTGGGAGGTGCTTGCCACTTCAGGGCTCCCACAGGCTCTGAGGGGAGCCTGCTTTGGAGGAGCAGCAAGGGAAACTTCCCCCAGGTACCATTTTAAGGGAGAAGTTGTGTGGCAGGACACTGTTGTTGCCTGCCACTTTAAGACCAGAGCCAAGCATCCACCAGGTACTTGATTGTGGTGGCCATTTTAGATCTCTGGCCACTCATATAAACAGGACATGTCACTGCTGGCAGAGGAGGCAACATCATCACCTGGCTGCAAGGCTTCATGTATCACCCTGGATACAAGGGCAAGAGCTGTAGGGGATGGCTAGGAGGCTCCTGGTCCTAGGCATGACCTAAAACTGCACCCTGTTGGGAGTGGGTAGCCTGGTGGAGCTCTCAGTGGTGTGGGAGCCCCCAGGAAGTGCCAGGCCAGTGATCACCCCAGTGAAAGGCAGATAGGGGCACCTAAACCCTAGCCCTCACCTCTGGGTCACGTAACATCAGAAGTAGTGGGGGCCAGGCATGGCTATGGCCACCTGAGCCCACTGGGGAGGGAAGCCCTGTGGCTTCAAGTGAGGGAGGCAGAGATGAGTAGCCCCAGTGAGGGGGCTGTGTGGAGCCCCAGTGAGGGGGTGGAGATGAGAAACCCCAGTGAGGGGGGGGGAAACCCAGAGGGCTGAGAGCCCCAGTATGTTTATCTATACATTGACAGACAGACAGACAGACAGAGTGCATAATGACATGCTCCTCCAAGGGGCAGTGAGAGTTCCTGTGAGATCCTGGAACACCAGTCCTGGTGTAAGTTACCCCAGCTCCCACAGCCAGGTGGGTCACCTGTTAGTAGGGCCAGAAAGTGGACCCAGGAGAGAGAGTGGGGCTAGAGGCTTAGAGGCCCGATGTATAGTACCCTTAACTGGTCAATGCTGGGGCCAGGACCAGAATGGTCAAAAGGGCCAGGGGCCCACTGCAAGGGATGCCCAGAGCTGAAGACCTGGGGTCCCAACTGGCCTTGGCGGTGAGGCCCAGGCCTGTGTGGCCAAAGGTTCTAGAGGGACCTCAGCCAAGGAGGGAAATAGTTTCAGAGAGCTAGGCATCCCTGAATGAGGGTGGGGTAGGCCACCTGAATGGAAGATTCTTAGAGGGGTCCGGACTGAAGAATTCTGGAGCCCAGTGTGGGGCCAGTGAGACCAACATTTATGGATGCCATCTTCAAGGCTTGCGCTGTGGTGTAGGGGTGGATCGGAGCCGCAGATAGTGCCCCCCTGGCATTGGGCAAGAAAATGGGCAGCCTCCCACCTTAATTAATATTGTAATTAATTAAGAACAAGGCATGGCAGATGAGTGGCATGCCCAAAGGCAAGTGGGGAAAACTAACACTGTGACTAGTCAGGGAGTCCCACTTTGCCACACAGGGAAAACCACAGATATGGCTTTCTTTTCTGATAAAAAGAGATGGTTAGAACAGCAAACAACTCCTTGAAGTATCTAGTAAGTAGAAGTACTTAATACATGTTTTATTCTTCTGTTCGTCAAGCAGCTCTCTTCCCCCCACCCCATGAACAGAATGGCTAACATTCAGGAATCCTGTGGTCATATAGATTTCTGAACATGGTACTATAGAGCCTACTGATGATATCATTTCAGTTTACCTCTGTGGAAAAAAGTAGGGTGGGCTTCAGAACTTGCAGGTCTGCATAATTATCATTTCGTAAGTCTTACTTGGAATGAGGTATTAATCATTGTTTTTTTAGAAGAAATACTCCACATGTATTGCAGTGTCCTATCTGTCCACAGCTATAAAAACAAAACCTATTTATTTAATTTAGGTGTGCTCTCTCTCTTTAGTATATTTTTATTTGCCACTGTTTCAGAGTTCATGTTGGTACATTAATTAGTTTGCTAAGTATTAGTAGGGTTATACTGTCAAGTTGCACTTCGGCATTTTCAAAATCTGCCATCAAACTGGGGAGGAAATTTACTATTCTTGTTTTGCACCAAATGGAATTTTTAGGTCCTTCCCCATTTTCTCTCCTTAATAACTAGTCACATTTTTCTCTTGTATGGAAATATTTGTCCACAGCAGCACCCTCCTTTTTTATTTTCTTTTTCTTTTAAAAATGTACATTAATTGAGGTGTTTTAGCATCCATTTTGTAGACAATGAAAACTATCTTTAAAAAAAAAATGTAAAGAGATTTTGCCTTAGCTTGCAGAAGATTCTTCCAAAATGTGTGAAGACTAGCTATCAACCTAGGCCTTCTTAAAAAGCTTATGCCTTTAGACTTTCAGTTTACATTTACCCATAGAGAGTGAAGTTGGGAAAAAGCAAAATCATAGCAAAGATTTACTGTTTCCTTTTATACCTGCCCTTCCACATGCCTCTTGCAGCATCTCAACCCCCTTTCAGACACTGCAAAAGGCACATGTGGGGAAAAAAAAATTCTCTAGCTGGCTACCAGAGCATCTCTGTGGAGGACCTGAGCCTCCAGTTGCCTCAGGGCATGGTCCCAGAGTGTTCCTTGCCCCACTGTTTTGCAGAGCTTTTTTTTTTTTTTTTAATCCCTGGATAGCCAGGGATCTAATTTTCCTCCCACACTGCAAATATACAGTGAGGGGAACACTTCAATACATGTGCAGGGCTATTAGGCCAGAATAAAATAATGGACACTGCCATAGGATAATACTGCCAGACACAAATACTATTCTCTGGCAGTGTTACTTAGTGTGCTGCAACACATGTGTAAACAGTGGCTGGGGCTGACTGGGCATGAGGTTGCTACAGTTTGAAGCTGGCTACTGGTTAGCTCCAATCTATAACACCCTTGTGCCCCAACCAGCTCCTCCACAGAACAATGACCCTAGGTGGAACAGCTCCAGGCTGTCAGGCTGACCCCCAGGGCTATCTGCTAGCCTTGGCTACATTTCCTCAGCTATAGTCCTGGGCTCACATGTAAACACTGCCTTCCCCACCTCCCATCCCAACTGGAGAGGAGGGTCTTCACCAGGTGTCGAGGGTTCAAGTAAAACAGCTTCTGTAGGCAGTCTACTTTTCAAGTGTTACATGTTGTAAGAGATTATATGGAAAAAAATATCAACATGCCACACATAGACTTATAACTGTAGGGTACAAAACTAATGCACTTAACAGAAGATTTCAGATACCATGACTCTTATATAAGATCTCTTGTACTTTTTAAAAATCAGATAATGCTGAATTATGTTCTTTTATTCCAATTATGCTATTTGGTTGCTGTTTTCAGTTGTTGGTTGTAGCCATGTTAGTCTAAGGCCAAAGGCAGACAAGATTCTTTGGGTAAATGTGATATCTTTTATTAAACCAGCTCAATAGTTGGAAAAAGTGTTCTTTGCAAGCTTCTGTGCTCAAACACTCTTCTTCAGGTCTGAAGGCTATTTGAGCCTGAAAAATGCAAAGAACAATTTTCCCCAACTATTGAGTTAGTCTAATAAAATATATCACGTTTAACCAAAGGACCTTGCATGCTGTTTGGCATTGTTGAGCATTTGGTGACTTAGAAAATTTGAGATGGGGTAATACAGAATCATAGAAAAGTAGGGTTGGAAGGGACCTCATGAGGTCCATCCCTGTGCTTAAGGCAGGATCATCTCTGACTAAAATATTCCAGTCAAGTGTCTGTCTAACCTGCTCTTGAGAATTTCTGGAGAGACAGATTCTACAGCTGCTTTAGGTAGCCTGCTCCAATGCTTAACCACCCCGATAGTGAGAAAATTCTTCTAATCCCCAACCTAAATTCTCTCTACTACAAACTGAGACTATTACTCCTACTCCTGCTCCCTTTAGCCACACGAACAGTGCATCTCCACCCTGTTCATAACCACTATGTGTTCTATTTGCAGAATAACATTGTTGTAACTCATGAAGTCAAATTTAGAAACTGAGAAATATTAAAAACCTGAAAGTATATTTACACAAATTGTTATCCCTCCATATTTAGATAATAATGAAAGGTGTGTCATCTTCAACATCAAACCAGTGGCTATGTTATAATAACTAAAAACTCTTCATTACTAAGCTAGGAACAAAAGATACCCAACCATTTTACTTTGTATTTAATGTAGACTCCTTTGTACTTGTACTATTCTTATAGTGTATGTCTGAAACATAAGTACCTATCCAGTTATCTTTGAGAAGCGCAAATCAATCCTGCTTTACTTAAGCCACTAAACTAACTGGCTTCTATTCTACTTACTGAAATTAGGGATGTCTCATAGAAATAAAATATTTACATTTAAATCAAACTGGTTAGCTTAGAAAAAAATTCAGTATTTTACTAACCAAGTTATTGCTATAGACAATGTGCCTTTGATTTTGTCATTTTAGTTAATGCCTAAGAAAGGTACTGCAAATATAGTATTTGGCTTGAGTTACTTGTACAGGAAGTTCCTTTAAATGTGAACAGCTAGAAGATTAATTTAATCTAAAATTAATAATGTAGAGCCCTGCAAGTGAACCAGCAATTCTGCCTCAGAAAGTATGTAAAGTCTTCCCCAACTAAATTTAATTTTTAACATAGTGTTTCTAAAGAATGAGCAAACATTAAACATTCATGAAATGTTTGCCATGACTACTGCTGAAAGTCTAGACAGCTAAAGGCTGTCAACAGGGAATATTGTCATAACACTAAGAATAACGTGTTATCTACTGCCTAACACTGAACACTGTGTAAACAATTAATCATAGGATAGAAACTACTGAAAATCAATAACATTTGAGCTGTATTTAAGTGCCTATGCTGATCATGAAATTTGTATTGTTTATGATGGATAAATCTTTTAAAACTTTTTGACCCAATGTGTCAGCTCCTGAAATGCATAAATCATATTGATGTTCCTGAGCTTTCCTTTTGGAGGGAGAGTGAATAAATATGGTTATTATTCTCCTATTGATGAAAATTATTAGAAGAATAATGTAAAAAGAAAGCAGGATATGGAAAGTGATTGGTAAACTTAATATGCATGCATGAATCAGATCAACAGGCTTTTCATCTCCTCCAGCAACTTACACACACACTTTGAAGCAAATTAATTAAAACCGTGTGTGTGTGCATGTGCGATCTAATAGAAAGACTAGGATACGTATTAGGGATATGAAAAATCAAACATTTAACAATAAGTATATTTATGCTGGTAATGTATTACTGGTTAAGGTTTAGTGTTGGGTGCAGTCTGGCATGGAAGGGACTGGTGCAGTGTCACACCATGGGGTCCTCAGGGACAACTGCAGTACCCCTAGGGCTCCTTGACCATGCCAATCTTCCCCAAAGGGCACTCTCTTTCACCTGCCACATCATGCTGTAACTGCAATAGATAGGGAGGCTGCCTTCAAGTTTGTATTTTGGACACGGTCCTGATGTACCCCACTGAACCCTTTGGTTTTTCAGGCCCCTTTTGGGTTCTGATCCGAAATTGATGCCTCACGGGACATCCTCAGCTTTGTGGGCTACACGTGTGGGTCCAAACTTCCCCTTTACCATGCCCCAAGCCTCTCAGATGGTATTTAAACATTGCTTCTCCTGGGGCCTTGCTATAGCTCAGCCTTTTATCCTCACTGGTCTCTCTGCAGCCCTTTGCTGTGTCTCACACTGGTGCTTGGGTCTGCTCACCCCCTTGCTGCTACGCCCCACACTGGTGCTGAGGTTCCCACACTGTAATGGGTCCCCAGTGAGGCTTCTTCCTTCCCCAATAGCTTCAACCCAATTCACCAGTGTATAAACAACAACTCGAATATAAGCCCCTGGGCTATAACATAATACAAGGAGTTAAGGGTGTGCTCTGTCACAAAAAAAAAAAAAAATCAAACTTCCCCCAGTACTAAGTGCCTTGTAGGCCAGAGTGTCTGGAGATCTCCTGGAACCCCATAATCCTACCCAGACTAGAACAGGCAGTCAAGCCTCTCTGATGAGCTTCTTCTGTGACAGCTCCTTCCTCCTTGGCTGCTGACACAAAACTAAGCCTCTAGTCCTGGCCCTGGGGTTTATATATGCCCAGGGCCCTGCCTCTTCTGGTCAGCTGATCAGACGCAGACTAATTTACATGTTAGCTTGTTGCCATAGTAACCTGCACCTGTGGGCTTCTGTCTGACTCTTAGGGTCCTCTCCCTCTGGGACACCAGAGGAGAGGGAGAAGCTGCAGCGGGATCTGGGCCGACTGCAGGAGTGGGCGGACAGGAACAGGATGGGATTTAACATGGACAAGTGCAGGGTGATGCATCTGGGGAGAAGCAA
>JAGPOW010002673.1:15551962-15570703 GCA_030014935.1 Caiman crocodilus | reverse complement strand
GAACCAGCTTCCTAGGGAAGTTGTTCTTGCTCCTGCCTTGGGCATCTTTAAGAGTAGATTAGATAGGTACTTGGCTGAGGTCCTGTGACCCTGGCACTCATTCCTGCCATTGGTGGGGGGTCAGACTAGATGGCCTGCTCTAGGGCCCTTCTGACCCTAGATACTATGCTACTATGATGACTGTAAGAAGCATGTAGGAAATGAAAAGCATAGACTTTTGAACAAAATAATAGACCTCTGTGGAAAATTTCAAAAACATTTTAACTTTGTGGTTCTGGTAGATATATATCTATTCATATATCTTCTTATGAGAGTTTATTATAGAAAAGAATTGAAAGAATACTTCTCTGTAAAATGTTTACTTCCACCAGCTCAGAACTGGAAAGGATAGAAAGTGATCACAGAAGAGCCAGGAAAAAACAAGTACATCCAGGTTATTTCAAGACACTGGGAGTTTATTACTCAAAAAACAAGTACATCCAGGTTATTTCAAGACACTGGGAGTTTATTACACTTCATAGATTGGTTAATTTATTAGAGTGCAACCGGGGCTGCAGATTTATATGAGCTAATTAACATCCCTAAACTTACATTAACATATTCAGCCCGCAAGGTGTTTTGAAGACAAAACACCAATCTTTATCAGGTGCTTATCAATTCAAACTTTGTCAAGGACAAAGAAAATCAGCTTTAATGCTGAATTATATTTCAATAGCTTCTCTTCTAGAGTGTATAAATGAGTCTCTGACATTTACAATTATATTTTTATATCACTTCTTATTTAGAAACTAACAAACACAAAAGTAGTTGCAGAACATCATAAACATTGCAAAATACTACTGCCCAACCAAACATATTGCTACTAAGAAAACAGCTCAATACTACATTTTCATGTGAATAGCCCTATCAGCCTCAATCAGACTACATATGCAAGGAGTAAGCAGCTGCAGTGTTGAGCAAAAAAATGCTCTGATCTAGAAGAAAACAATAAGAATGCTTTGAGGAAAGCTGAACATTCATGTACACAGAAGAAAGATGACAGATACCAGTAGCTGTGTTTTAGGTCATGCACTAGAAATGTCTTCCTGTGGAAAATGACTAGATGCTTTCAGTTTAATGATCCAAAAAGTTATCCTGTTCTCTCTGATTAGCAAAACCTGTGGGTCCTGCAATTTGTTCTACTAAATTTCTCATCTTAAAAAGAAATAAACATGACATGCCCTTCACATCTCTTATCTCTGTAACAAATATTTTCTTTTTAAGTAATAACAACTATAATTCTATTAAAGGTAAAAACTTATTCCACACTGGCATAATTAAGCATCCCCTTTCTGCCATAGCAGTAGGACTGGGCCATGGGTATAGATGGCTATACCCTGTACAGGAGAGATTGAGTGGACAAAAAGGGTGGGGGTGAAGCTCTCTATGTCAAGGAAAGCTATGCATCCCTGCAAGCCAACATTGGTGCCCAGGATGGACAACTGCAGCCCCTTGATTTAAAATCCATGAGGAACATGGCACAGGGGACCCAATGGTGGGAGTCTATTACAGACCTCCTACCCAAAATCAAGAGCTTGACCAGACGTTCACAAGGCAATTTGCTGAGGCCTCATGCTCCTGGTCCATGGTTCTCATGGGAGACTTCAACTACTCAGACATCTCCTGGGAAGAGCACTTGGCCAAATCCAAGCAGTTGCAAAGCTTCCTCTCATGCATGGATGAGCTTAATCTGATTCAAGAAGGCTATCAGCCAATGAGAGGTAAAGTGCTGCTTAACCTGGTACTGGCAACTGGGGATGACTTAATCAGTCACCTAATGATCGAAGGGAAGCTGGGTGACAACAACCATGAGCTTATCACCTTCACCATCTGCTGTAAAGCTGGCAAGTCAGTCAGCAATACAGAAGTCCTCGACTTCAGGAAAGCTGACTTTTGACAATCTCAGGAGGCTTGTTGGTGAGGTCCTAAGGGTCCACAACCTCACTGGGGGTCAGAGTTCAGGAAGAGTAGTTGCTCTTCAAGGAAGCAATCCTAGATACACAAGCTAAGTCTATTTCAAGTCTATTTCCTCCAGTCTATCTTGGAGGAAAGGCAGCAAAAGGGCACAGCAGCCCCCTTGGCTCAGCAAGGAACTAGCAGACCTCCTCCATCTAAAAAAAAGACCTACAAAGATTGGAGGACAGGATCCGCCTCCAAGGAGGAATATCTTACACTGGTCTGGATCTGCAGGGAGCAAACCAGGAAAGCCAAGGCTGCTACAGAACTTCAACTGGCTACTAGTATCAAGGATAATAAAAAAGTTCTTTTTTAGATATGTGGGGAGCTGGAGGAAAAACAAGGGCAGCATTGGACCTCTGTTAAACCAGATGGGACAACTGACAACTGATGCCCAGGAAAAAGTCAACCTACTAAATGCGTACTTTGCATCAGGCTTTCACCAGTCCCATGGGATGCCCCCTGCCCATTATGGGACAGGGAGGCCTGGGTGAGGGATATTCCTTGCCCTCCAACAATGCTTACCTCATGAAAGAACACCTTGAGAGGCTGGACACCTTCAAGTCAGCCGGCCCTGATAGTCTACCTCCCAGGGTACTCGAGGATCTAGCTAGCATCATAGCTCATCCCCTGGCACAGATCTTTGAAAACTCCTGGTGCTCTGTTGAAGTGCCTGAAGATTGGAAGAAGGCCAATGTGGTGCCTATCTTCAAGAAAGAGATAAAGTAGATCCAGCAAACTACAGGCCCATCAGCCTGACCTCTATTCTGGGGAAGGTTTTAGAAGAGATTATCAAAGAAGCCATTCTTAAGGCCGATGGCAACATCCTGAGGGATAGCAAGCATAGGCTTGTTGTGGGTAGGTCTTGCTTGACCAATCTTATTTCCTTTATGACCAAGTGGCCTGTAACTTGGACAAGGGGGAAGAGATTGATGTTTTATATCTTGATTTTTAAAAAAAGCCTTTGATATGGTATCCCATGATCACCTCTTGGCAAAACTGGCTCACTGCTGCCTCAGGTTCACCACAATCTGCTGCCTGGGGAATTGGCTCTGTGGTCAAACCCAGAGGGTGGTGGTTTATGGAAGTCAATCATTGTGGAGCCCTGTGACCAGTGGGATCCCTCAAGGCTCTGTCCTTCAACCTATTTTGTTCAACATCTTCATTAAGAATGTAGATATTGGTATCAGAAGTGGATTGGCCAAGTTCACCAATGATACCAAACTTTGGGATAAAGCACCTGAGGACAGGAGCGCAATCCAGGCTGACCTTGACAGACTCAGGAAATGGGTGGATGAGAATCTGATGCTGTTTAACACTGAAAAATGCAAGGCTCTGCACCTTGAGAGAAAAAACCTGCAGCATACTTACAGGCTCAGCAGTGCTACACTGGCTAGCACTATGGATGAAAGGGACTTGGGGGTCATGATTGACCACAAGATGAACATGAGCTTTCAGTGTGATGCGGCTGCTAGGAAAGTGAGCAAAATGCTACCTTGCATCCATAGATCCTTCTCAAGCAAATCCCAGGACAACATTCTCCAGTTGTACTCAGCTTTGGTGAGGCCACAGCTGGAGTATTGTGTCCAGTTTTGGGCTCCACAATTTAAAAAGGATGTGGAGAAACTTGAAAGAGTACAGATAAGATCCATGCATATGATCAGAGGTCAGGAAAACAGACCTTATGATGAGCAGCTGAGAGCTCTGGGACTCTTCAGCCTGGAGAAGTGCATGCTCAAGGGTGATCTGATGGACACCTATGAGTTTATCAGAGGTGTTCCCCAGGATCTGGAGGAATATTTGTTCACCAGAATGCCCCAAGGGATGACAAGGTCAAATGATTATAAGCTCCTGCAAGACCATTTCAAGCTGGACAAAAGGAAGAACATATTTTCTTTCCGTGCCCCGATGGCCTGGAATAGCCTACCACTGGAGGTGGTTCAAGCACCTAATTTGGACTTCAAGAGAAATCTGTATGTTTACCTTGCTGGGATCCTATGACCCAAGATTACTTCCTGTTCCTGGGGCAGGGGGCTGGATTTGATGATCTTCCTAGGTCCCTTCCAGCCCTAATGTCTATGAACTCTATGAAATCTGAAAAATTACATGAAAACTGAAAAAAGTAATATGGGGTGGTGGAGGCCACCTTCTAAGCATAAAGTTTCCAGTAACATTAAAGTTCTCAGACTTTAAAGTTAATGAAATAATTGTGCTATCCAAGATTTGGGGGGAGGCGGGGAAAGTGGAGGTTGCTCTATTATTACCTGACATACCAGCAACTGTAACCCTTTTCCAACCTAATAAACAGGAGGAACTTGTTCTCCTGCTAAATGCAAATTACTATGATGCCACTGGGATAACAGAGACCTTGTGGGATTCATCCCATGACTGGACCATGGGTATAGATGGCTATACCCTGTACAGGAGGGATTGAGTGGGCAAAAGGGGCAGGGACGTAGCTCTCTATGTCAAGAAAAGCTACCCATCCCTGAAAGCTGACATTGGCATCCACAGTGGATGACTTGAGACCCTCTGGGTTAAAATCCATGGGGAACACAGCACAGGGGATACTATGGTAGAGGTCTACTACAGATCCCCTACTCAGAGTCAAGACCTTGAGCAGGAGTTCACCAGGGAATTGGCTGAGGCCTCATGATCCCAGTGTGCAGTTGTCATAGGAGACTTTAACTAACCAGATATCTCATGGGAGGAGTGCTCAGCCAAATCTGAGTAGTCACAAAGCTTTCTCTCATGTGTGGCCGACCTCTACCTGATGCAGGAAGTCTACGGGCTGACAAGAGGTAAAGTGCTGCTCAACCTCATACTGGCAACCAGGGATGACCTAATCAGCAACCTTATGATCGAGGGAAAGCTGGGTGACAGTGATCATGAACTGATCACCTTCACCATCTGTCGTAAAGCTAGCAAGTCAGTCAGTGATACAAAAGTTCTTGACTTCAGGAATGCTGACTTTGACAAGCTAAGGAGGCTTGTCAGAGAGGCCCTAAAAGGCCTCAATCCAATGAAGAGGGGAGTTCAGGAAGAGTGGTTGCTCCACAAGGGAGCAATCCTGGATGCACAAGCAAAGTCCATCCCATCTTGAAGGAAAGGCATCAAAAGGACACAGCAGCCCCCTTGGCTCTCCAGGGAATTGGTGGACCTCCTGCATCTTAAAAGGAAGACTTACAAAGGATGGAAGACTGGAACCACCACCAAGGAGGAATACTGTGATCTGGTCCGGACCTGCAGAGAGCAAATCAGGAAAGTCAAGGCTGTGATGGAACTCCAGCTAGGTACAAATATCAAGGAAAATAAAAGAGTCCTTTTTTAGATATGTGGGGAGCCAGAGAAAAAGTAAGGGCAACATTGGAGCCCTGCTAAACCAGATAGGACAACTGACAACAGATGCCCAGGAAAAAGCGAACTTGCTAAATGGGTACCTTGCATCAGTTTTTCACCAGTTCCATGGGATGGCCTGAGATTCCTTGCCCTCCACTGAAGCTGACCTCATGAAGGAACACCTTGACAGGCTAGATACCTTCAAGTCAGCTGTCTCTGATGGTTTACACCCAAGGGAGCTGGTGAGCATCATAGCTCAGCCCCTGGCATGGATCTTTCAGAGCTCTTGGCACTCTGGTGAAGTGCCTGATGATTGGAAGAGGGCCAATGTCATGCCTGTCTTCAAGAAAGGGAGGAAATTAGATCTAGCAAACTACAGGCCCATCAGCCTGATCTCTATCCTTGGGAAGGGCTTGGAAAAGATTATCATGGAGGCCATCCTTAACAGACTAGCTGAAGGCAATATCATGAGGGATACCCATCATGGGTTTGTTGCAGGTAGGTCTTGCTTGACCAATCTTATTTCCTTTTATGACCAGGTGACATCACCTGGACAAGGGGGAAGAGATTGGCTTTGTATACCTCAACTTTACAAAAGCCTTCAGTATGGTTTCCCACAATAACCTTTTAGCTAAACTGGTTAACTGCAGCCTTGGCATCACCATGATCTGCTGGCTGGGGAACTGGCTTCACAGTAGGACCTAGAGGGTGGTGGTCGATGGGAGCCAATCATCTTGGTACGTTGTGACCAGTCGGGTCCCACAAGGCTCAGTCCTAGGGCCTATACTATTTAACAGCTTCATCAGTGATGTGGATATTGGTGTCAGAAGCAGACTAACCAAGTTTGCCAATCACACCAAACTCTGAGGTAAAACATCCACACCTGAGGATAGGAGGGTGATCCAGGTGGATCTGGACAAACTCATGAAATGGATGGAGTAGAACCTGATGGTATTCAACACCAAAAAATGCAAGGTTCTTCAGCATGCTTATAGGCTTGGTAGTGCCACACTGGTTAGCACTACAGATGAAAGGGACTTGGGGGTCATGGTTGACCACAGGATGAACATGAGCCTTCAGTGTGATGCTGCAGCTAGTAAAGTGAGCAAAACGCTGGCTTGCATCCATAGATGCTTCTAAAGCAAATCCTGGGATGTCATTCTCCCACTGTACTCAGACTTGGTTGGGCCACAGCTGGAGTACTGCATCCAGTTTTGGGCTCCACAATTCAAAAAGGGTGTGGATAAGCTTGAGAGAGTGCAGAGGAGAGCCATGTGCATGGACAGAGGTCAGGACAACAGACCTTATGATGAGAGGCTGAGAGCCATGGGGCTATTCAGCCCAGAAAAGCACAGGATCAGGGGTGATCTGGTGGCCACCTATAAGTTTATCGGGGTGCTCATCAGTTTCTGGGGGAATGTCTGTTCACCAGAGCCCCCCAGTGGATGACAAGATCAAATGGTCACACACTCTACTGTGACCAATTCAGGCTGGACATAAGAAAGAACATCTTCATTGTCTGAGCCCCCAAAGTTTGGAATAGACTGTCACCGGAGGTGATTCAAGCACCCACTTTGAATGCCTTCAAGACACATTTGGATGCTTATTTTGCTGGGATTCTATGATCCCTGCTGCCTTCCTGCCCTTGAGGCAGGGAACTGGACTTACAGATCCTCCAGGTTCCCTTCCAGCCGAAATGTCTATGAAATCTATGAAGTCTATGAAATCCAACTTTTTTGCTCATATACAACAAGATTCTTTTTGCAGCACAAAATTTCTTTAACAGGGGACCCCTGCCCCTGTTATTGGTAAGGCCAGAAAGTGAAGGCAATTAAAGATTAAACCCAGACTAAGTCTATACCAGGGAAGTAGGAAGAAGTGTGTGTGTGTGTGTGTATACACACACACACACACACACACACATATACATATATATATACACACATACACACGTATGCACACATACACATTTATATGTGCTGTATTGAAGTGGTTTGTTGAGTGATCACTTGGATAGCACACAAATCACAGATAGGACCTGGTTTAAATTGTAATTTTAATGTTTTCATAAAAATCATGAAATTAAGTGATTATTTATAAAAAAATGTGTTTTTCAATGAAATGCCAAGATATGGACATTTGAATATGAGTTCCCCAGTAAATGACCATATTATGGCATTTTGTTACAACAAAATAAAACAACTGTTTCAGGCTGGGCAAACCATTATGCTTAGGGGCAACCAACATGGGTTCATTCTAGGCAAGTCCTGTCAGATCAACCTGGTGGCCTTCTACGACCAATTCACAAAATCCTTGGATGCAGCTGTCGTGGTGGACGTAGTCTTTCTGGACTTTAGGAAGGCCTTCAATACTGTCTCTCACCCCATTCTCATTAAAAAGACTAGGGGCCTGTGGCATTGACACCTACACAGTCAATTGGATTACTAACTGGCTACAGGGTCACACCCAGAGAGTGGTGGTGGATGGGTCTTATTCGACCTGGAGGGATATGGGCAGTGGGGTTTAGCAGGGCTCAGTCCTCAGGCCTGCACTGTTAAACATCTTCATCAGTGACTTGGACGAGGGGGTAAAAAGCACCCTGTTCAAATTTGCAGATGACACTAAGATGTGGGGGGAAGTAGGCACACTAGAAGGGAGAAATAGGCTGCAATTGGACCTAGACAGGTTACAGAGGTGGGTGGATGAGAACAGGATGTGTTTCAACACTGACAAGTGCGAGGTACTGCACCTGGTGGGGGTAGAACCAGTAGCATACCTACAGGCTGGGGAATTTCCTTCTCATCAGTGCAGAGGCAGAAAAGGATCTTAGAGTCATTATTGATGCCAAAATGAACAAGGGCCAACAGTGTGGGGATGTGGTCAGGAAGGCCTACTTTGTCATGCATCCACAGATGCATCTCAAGTAGATCCAAGGAGGTGACCCTCTCCCTCTATGTGACTCTGGTCAGGCCGCAGTTGGAGTACTGCATCCAGTTCTGGGCACCGCACTTCAGGAGGGAAGTGGGCAACATGCAGAGTGTTCAGAGGAGGGCTACTCACATGATCAGGGGGCAGCAGGGCAGGCCCTATAAGGAGAGGCTAAGGGACCTGAACTTGTTCAGCCCCCACAAGAGAAGGCTGAGGGGGGACCTAGTGGCTGTTTACAAACTAGTCAGAGGGGACCAGCAGGCATTGGGGGAGTCCCTGTTCCCCTGAGCACTGCTAGGAGTGACTAGAAATAACCGTCACAAGCTGGCAGAGGGTAGGTTGAGAAAAGACATCAGGAAGCACTACTTCACTGTCAGGGCAGCTAGGATCTTGAACCAACTTCCAAGAGTGGTGTTGCTGGCTCCTACCATGGGGGTCTTTAAAAGAAGGTGTTGTTTGATGCCAGTATTCTTTCTTGCCATGGCAGGGGGTCGGACTTGATGATCTACTCAGGTCCCTTCCAACACTACAAACTATGAAACTGTGAAACTATAAAAGCATTCCCCAGTCAGTAGCAAAATTCTAGCAGCCCAGGGGCAGAGGGAAGGGCTTGCAAAAGGAATGGTGGAGTGAGGGAGAAGAGAACCTGGGGATGGGTAGGGGACAGGCTGTTTTTTCCTCTGGGTAGGAAAACTGTGGTACAGGGGGTTGGAAGTTCCTGGGGGCTGCCTTGGCAGGCAGCCCCCTGGCACTGTGTAGGAGAGGGGCTGTTTGCTCCTCAAGACAGGAAAACAAGTACCAGGGGTTGGGAGCAGGGGAAGAGAACATAGGTGTAGAGGAGCAAACATCTGCTCCCCTACCCAGCACAAAGGCTTTCTGATTAAGACAGCCAGTATTGTCTAAGCACAGGAAAAAGCATGTTTGTCTGTGTGTGGGGGGGAGGGGCGTGCTGTCATCTGGGTGTAAAAATACCAGGATCAGGATCAAGCCATGATATTAGCAAGCTGGGCCTGTGATTCAAACTAGGTCCTAATCATAGAGAAGTAGGGCTCGAAGAAACCTCCAGAGGTGATCTAGTCCAACCCCCTGCCTGAGGCAGAATCATTCCTATGCAAACCATCCCACAGAAACCATAATCTAAACTCTACATAAGATTACTGTCAACCCTGGTATAACACAGACCTAACACCCTAACCTGCTACAGGTAAAGCAGAGGAATCATGTCAGCCAATGCACTGCTTCTATAAAATATTGTCAATATATGGTCAGGAGGTCCCAGATAGAGGGCCATACCACCAGCTACCCATGCAAACCCCCCTACATTCCATAACAGTCTGACCATAGGGTAATATTCCTTCCTGACCTCAAATATGGCAATCAGTCTGACCCTGATTGGGGGGGCAAGACCCTCTACTCTCGAAACTCTGACTGTGGTGTGCCAATGCTTCTGCTGGGACCAAAGGCAGAGTCCCTATCCTTGGCTGTAGCCAATACTTATTGCCTCTAGGAAGGCTTAAAAACACCCTGACGCATATAACAGAAAAGATACGGTGGGGAGGTGGGGGCAACTGGCAAAGCCCAGGTGCATTGGAAATACCCGTGGTAAAACAAAGGCATTAGGGCTGGGCAAAACACTATCATTTCATTTTGACATTCGTTTCACCATTTTGAAGGAACAGTGTCTCATTTCATTGTTTCATTTTGTTTTGAAGCACTATCTCATTTCATTTTGTTGAAACTGTTTGGCTGTTTTGATGTTTTGCCAATGGGGGAATAATGAAAATGCCTTAAAAATTATTATTTGTCACTTGATTCAGATGCAAATTACAGAGATGGTAGCCCCCTCAGAGGGTATGAAGTCTGCCATGTTTCAAAGAGATAGGTGCAGAGGTTTCTCAGAAACGCACCTCAATGTCTTGAAAGCAAAATTTACTGGCAGCAGCCTCCTATCATCTAGCACACAGATCCAGAGGTCTGCACATCTGGGAGGGCAATGGAACTGTGCTAGACTCCTCCCAAGGGTTCAGGGCCCCAGATCTGCACCTGGATGGCCAGAGGCTGCTGCTGCCACTTAGGACTGGTGCTAGGCATAGCCCATGCTCACCCCAGTGGTGGGAGGTGGAGTGCAGCCACAGCTCTGCCAACCTCTTGCCTTTGGGCTGCACTCCAATTGGCTCCACCAGTCCCATAGAGCACAGTGCTGGCTCTGCTCACCTCCCACCATTTGGGCTGTGCCTTGGGGCTGGTGGAGCTGATCAGAGTACAGTGCTGGCTCTGCTCACCTCCTGCCACTGGGCTCCACTCTGATTGGCTCCTCCAGCCCCACAGAGCACAGGCCAGTGACGGGAGGTGGGCAGAGCTGGTGTTGCATGCCAATCAGCTCCACCCACCCCACAGAGCACGACACTGGCTCTGTCCACTTCCCGCCACTGGGCTGTGCTCTGATCAACTCCTCCAGCCCCACAGAGTGCAGAGCTGGCTCTGCTCACCTCCCACCATCAGACTATGCCCTGATTGATAAATGATAAATGACTATTCCCTGATTGATATGCCCTGTGATAAATTCTGATTGGCTCTGCCAGCCCCACAGAGTGCAGCACTGGCTCTTCTTGTCTCCCGCCATTGGGCTACACTCCACTTGGCTCTGACAGTCCCACAGAGTGCAGCCCAGAAGTGGGAGGCAGGCAGAGCCGGTGCTGCACTTCTGTTGGTGCATGGATTGCAGCCCAGCAGTGGGAGGTGGGAAGCCAACAACAATGGGAAGCCAACAGCCACATGGATTGCAGCCCAGCAGTGGGAGGTGGGAAGACCCAGGGCTGCACTCCCCATTGGGCTGAGCTACATGGGGTTGCAGAGCCACCTGGAGTGGGGCCCTGGCTCTCCTGTCTCCTACCACTGGGCTGCTTCAAAACTTGAAACGCTTCAAAACTTTCAAAATGTTTTGAGTGCCCTCATTTAGTTTCAAAGCTGTTTCAATGCTTTTTGTTTCATTTCAATTTTGCTGTTTTGAGCTTGAAATGCATCAAAAAATCTTCAAAATGAAACCCTAAGGAAAATTTTGCACAGCCCTAATAGGCATAGCTGCACCTAGATCATCCCTGACCATTGTCTGTCCAACCTCTTCTTAAACAACTCCAGTGATGGTGAGTGCACAGCTTCCCCAGGTAGCCCTTCAAGCATTTCGAGTACTCCTAAGTATTTTTTCCATAAGCTGAAAATGCTCAGCTCCTTCAGCCTCTCCTCATGTGACTGGCTTTCCAAGTCCTTTATAATCTTTTTCACTCACTTTTTAAAAATATGGACCCAGAACTTCATACAAAATTCTAGACAAGGCCTAATCAGTGCTGACTAGAGAGGTATTTCTTGATGCATCCCAAAACTGCATTTGGCTTTTGTGTGGCTTCATCACACTACGGACTTGTATTGAGTCTGTGATCTACCAAATCATTTCCCATAATGCTGCCATTCAGATAGGTATCACACATTTCATATTTGTGTTTTTGATTATTCCTCCTGAGGACTAGCACCTTGAACTTCATCCTGTTAGCTTTCAAATCTGTTGATATCCTTTTGAATGTAGCTCCCATTCTCCATGTTCAAAATTCTTCCTAGTATTCTGTCATCTGCAAACTTGCTCAAGACACTTTATCTGCCAGCATTCAGAAAATTAATCAACACACTGAACAGCACTGGGCTCAGGACAGAACTTTGTGGGACTCCACTCAAAACCTCCTGCCATTCTGATATGGATTCATTAATAATTAACCTATCCTTGTGGCTATTCAGCTAGTTATCCAACTTATAGTAGTTTTGCCTAGCCCACATTTCTCCAATTTGTTTATGAGAAGGTCATATGGGACTTTGTCAAGGGCCTTGCTAAAGTCCAGATAAACTATGTCTGCTTTCATCCACCCAAGTAGTTACTTTGTCAAAGAAGAAGATCAAGTTTGTTTGACATAATTTGTTTTTCATAAATCCATGCTGACTGCTTGTGATGAGCCTTGCCTCCTCCAGATGCTTGCACATGGCCTTTCCTTAGGATATACTCCACTAACTTCCTAGGTATTAATGTGAGGCTGGCTCATCTGTAGTTCTCTGAGTCCTCCTTTTTGTTTTTGTTGTTGGTGTTGTTTGTTTTTGTTTTTTTTTTTAAGTTGGGCATTTTGTTGGGCCTTTTCCTGGCCTTTGGTACCTGATCTGTATCTTATGATTTCATGAAGATCATTACCAAGGACTCTGGGATCTCATCTACCAGTTCCTTCAGTACCCTGGGATGAAGCTCATCTTCTCCAACCAGCTTGAATTCATTCAGAGCCATGAAAAGCTCTCTAATAGTCCCTTTTGTTATCTCATCCCTTATCCAGATAATCCTTGATGTGTTCCTGGTTGTAGCTTAATTTTTTTGTGAAGACTGAGGCTAAGTACCTGTTGTGTAGCTCTTCCTTCTTTGTATATCCTTTAGGAGTTCTTCAGGATTGTTAACAGAGCTTCTTTAGTCCTTTTTTCTGGCCAGCATACTTATAGAACCTCTTCTTGTTGTCCTTAGCTTTCTTTACCAAGTGAAGCTCATTCTTTGTCTTTGCCTTCCTCATGTCATTCCTGCAGGTTCTTGATATTTCCTGGTATGCTTCCTAGGTGACCTGCCCATTCTTCCATTGCTGGTAGGATTCTTTTTTGCATTTGAGGCATTTTGGAAACCTCTTGTGCAGCCATAATTGTATTCTACCATTCTTCTTGTGCTTTCATCATTTGAAGACAGTTTCTTTTGGAGATTCCAATACTACACGCTTTAGAATGTCCCAGCCCCCTTGAGCACCTTTATCCTTCAGTCTGTCTTCCCGTGGCACCATGTCTATTAACTCCTTGATTCAAAAGTAACGCACCTTTTTGAAATCTAGCATCCTAATTTTCCTGACCTCATGCTTTCTTTGTCTCTGGATCTGGAATTCTATTGTATCATGATCACTTTTTCCCAAGTTATCCATGACCTTCAGATTCTCCATCAGTACTTTCCTGTTGGCCCAGAGTTAGCTTAGAAATGGAATTTAAAGGTCTGTTTTTTGGGGGGAATTGGCTTATAGGTACAGATATATACAAGATGGGCAGCAGGGGTTAATTAATTTGTAAAAGCTTGGGCCTGACACACAGAGTTCTATATAGCCCTGAAAGCAGAAAGGTTGTCTAGTATGACAAGGCCAATGGATGGACACAGCCTGAGAACTGAGGGGAGCAATCCAAAAATGAGATCACAGCTTTCAAGGCAGACAGATTGTCTAACACAACAAGAACACACAGCCTGAGAACCAAGAAAGCATATAGCATACTGTCCCATAACACGAGATAAGTGACACCAGCTACAAAGCCCCAGAGCAGCAAGGGGGCTGAGTTCTGGCTTTGGGGGAACACACCAAATTAGGAGAAGGCCTGGAAGGCTATGTGGATGTGTGAACACAGAGAGACAACCAACCAGACATAGCCATGGATAAAGAGTTACCAGGAGTCATCAAGGGGGAAGGAGAATACTCCTGTAGAGACCTGAGATTAACAAAGGGTCCTACCCTGTTCCTTTGTCTCACTCCTCTCTTTGTCCCATACCTCCCTGTTTCTCCCTGTTTTTTCTCAGTATTCTTCCTCCTTCTCCGCCCCCAAAAGGGTCCCCATTCCTGTCCCAGTCCCTGTCTCTCCAACCCACCCCACCCCGGGAAGGGTCCCTGAGGATACCACGAACTGAGGGCATACCAGCAGCCCATCTCATCCACCTCACTGGACGGGGGCTGTGGGCCTCAGCATCCCATCTCCAAACTCCTGACACTTAAGAGAAAGAGCCTCAGAGTGAAGCCTGCATCCTGACCAGATGTACTTTGACTCTGACAGCCCTAGGATGGATAAATATAGAATTGTCTGTATTGTTGCTTTTTTATTATCACTATGGATCAATAAACTTGCCTATTATCAACTGGCAGGTGTTGTCGTCAGTCTGAGGGTTGACTCACCTGAAACAAAAGTATAGAGGGTGGGTCCAAATCCAGTGCCAACAAGGACAAGATCCAAGAAAGATGATACCCTAGTTGTATCCTCCACCTTCCCTAGTTGTCCTCCAAACACGTTAGGAACTGGCTTGGCATTATATGTTCGGCTACATTGTTCCTCCAGCAAATGTCCAGAAAATCAATCTCCCATCAGTACCATCCCATAGCTTTTGGATAGATTTGTCACCTGCTTGAAGAGTGCCTCATTCATTTCCTCTTTCTGATTGGGTGTTATATAATAAATGTCCACCATTATATTGGTGCTGCATCTTTCACCTTTCATCTTCACACAAATACATTCTGCTTTGCTGTTTTCTTGCTCCTGAACCAGAAAACAGGTGTATGTGTTTTTGACATAGAAGGCAACACTACCACTTTTTCTGCCAATCCTGTTTTTTTTTTTTTAAATAGTATAACCTACCATGTTGATATTCTGGTCATAAGAGCTGTCCCACAACCTTTGGTAATGCCCATCAGATCATAAATGTTTTGCATAGGCTGCAGCTTCCTGTTTATCTTGTTTATTCTTCATACTTTGTGTATTTGTATACATGTATTTGCATTTTGACTTACTTGCTTCCCTTTTGTGCCACTTGTTGCAGTCCTGTATCTCTCTGACCCTTTCCCAGAACTAAGTTGCTTCTTCAAGTCCTTTCCCCTCTGGACTGTGTTGTCTCTTGCTGGAAGGTTTTGATCACTGCCTCCTCCCCGACGCCCCCCGCCCTCTTCCTGTCCTGTCCCGGGAACATAGCTTAAAACCCTCTTTACTAGATTGAATAAATTATGCCCAAAATGCTTTTTCCCATTAATGTTAATGGATCCCATCTCTTCATAGGAGACCTCCCCTCAAGAATATCCATCCATTCTTGAAGAAGTCACTCCAGTGTAGGAGTGGGAAAGGGGGAAATAAAAGAAAAGGGAAAAAATAGAGAGAAAAGGGTAGGGGGGAAGCAAACACATACCACATGGGAAAAAAAGAACTCTCCCCTCACAAAAACCCCCACACATACTAGGTTCTAGGCAAACACTCTGGCTAGGGACAGAAATTACACATAAACCAGTATAAGTGATTGGAATCTGATTTGAATCTGTAACACAAGAGAAGCTCAAAGCACATAAAGTGTTTTCAAAATGACCAAAACCAGTTTAAGATAAATTAGGTTAGTTGTAGTATCAGACAACTGATTCAAGTTAAATCGGTTTATTCATCTTCTGTCCCAGATCCCCTCCAGATTCAAACGAACTCTTAGTCCTCCAACATCTCAGGATGCTTTAAACCTCCTGCACAAATCCCCCCTTATACAGTTGGTGGGCTAGCCCAAGATGTCTGCTTCAGCCAAGCAGGGAGTCATGCTCTAGCAGACCCTGACTTCTTGTGTGTGCCACTGCAGGCTGTATTTCTGGCATCAAAAGTGAATGTCTGTTCACTTGCTTATTGGTTAGACAATGGCTCAGGCCTTTTGACTGTCTGTAAGTCACTATAATAGTGAAAAGGCTATACCTGAACTATACCTGCGCTTATCCCAGAGCAACCACTCTCTGCTTACTGCTGAGTTTGCTGAACAGTGATCTTCCATGGCAATAAATTTGTTTGTATTTCTTCTCTGTAGGATTGAAGTTTTATATTGAAAAAAATGCAATCTGTTACAAAATTTCTTTTTATGCTAAAACTTTTTAAGTTCACGGAAATGCTGTGCTATAACTTATCTTTATAATGACCAGGTTTTTCCATTATATAAAGCTAATTAACTTATGATGAAAATAGTTTTCAAATAAGCAGGTTATTATAATAGACACTTCATTAAACTGTGAACTTTAAAAAAAAAACTTCAAATCCAGAAACAATTATGCAGGAACTGAAAAGGAGACAATGCAGTAGTCAACAAAGGACTCCTTGGCTTCTTGTGCTACTTAAGAAGTCTATGAAGTGAAAAACATGGAAAAGAAAAGGGCTTTTTGTTTTGGTTTGTTACAGCTGAGAACACAAAGTCTGGTGTTTTGGAATGGCATTCAGGAGTTCAACATAAGGCAACATTTAGCGTTTGCAAGCCTGATTTTAATTCTGCTCTAGGTAAGCTCATTGTTTTACAGTTATAACTTCTTCTTGCTGGTATGAGTTGAGGTGGTGTCAGGCTTAAGTTACACATCACACGTATACCATACTGAATCATGGGATTTTTAAGTAATGTTCAAGTTAGAATGTGCTGTGAGCAGTTGTGCATTAGGGGTATATGCTATTGCTACACTTAAGTCAACCTAATTAGTGTCAGTTTGATCTAAGGGCTGAACTATACTTCCATTAAGGAATTTTATGTTGGGCAAAAAATTGCTGGCCTGATCCAACATAGTTCTAAGGACATGCACTATATAGAATGAATTAACTCATGCCCAATCTAATCAAACATTTGGAGCACAGCTGAAAGCTACGCCATTCACCCCAGCTCTAGGGCTCAGTTTTTCTTATGCCATAACCCTGACCAGTCTACCTTTAGACCTACAACCTCTCCTACTGCCAGACAGAACCCCTGCCCCTGGCCATCCCCAATCCTACCACCTCCTCTCCAAGCCTTCTTGATCCCCCTCCTCCCACTCAGACTTACTTAGATTGCATTTGCAGCATGGTTCCCGGTACTGGTGAATGTGTGCACAAGCGGGGACCTGATCTATGATCATGTGGTTTAAAGCAAGCCTTGTGATCATAGGTTAGGTCCCATGAACATGTGCACATGCCCTAAGGATTAATACTGTATTTTTCCTGCACTGCTCTGACTTATCCCTTGAGGGTTGGTAAGTAGTGGTGTGCCTATAAGACAGGATACCTGGGCTCTATCCCTGCTCTGGGCTGGGGAAAGAGGCTGAGAGGGGCACGTCTTGGGACACTGGAGGACTGCAAATTGCTCATTTTATATCTGTGCAGCAGTTACCCATAGGCCCTTGCTACATCTTACATCTATTAGGCAATTCACTGGTTAATCACACAATAAACTGAGATCAGCCACACATGCAAAATAATTATCAAATGATAAAAAGGACTATCAAACTATAAAAAAGCCAACTAGCTATCAATTTAGTGCTTGAACGAGTCTATAGTTGTTTTTATCCAGCTTTAACGTGAACATGTAGCAGGGCCTTAACTCAAGTATGGCCCAGACTTAACCCTCAATTGAAATGGTATAACTTTGGGATGCTCAGATGGCTCTTCATTTGAATTAATGTGCTTTAACATGTGGATGTTTGTGTTTTCAGTGTCATTCCTATGGTTTCAGCATAACAATTAATTTCACCCTTCCATGTTCAACTTCATACTTATTAAGTGCAGTTAAAATGGAAGCATATGCATGTCCAAGCATGCCCTTGTGGCAGTGCAAAAATATTTCTTTCCAAGTGAGAGCTATCCCCTAACATCTACTAAATATAATAGGTCACTGCATTCCAATGTTTTACAACTTTTGCAAGTGAACATGTGAGATGGCCCCTGGAACCAGCCTTTGAGATATAGCCTGTCCTCAGACATCGCCAGGGACGTTGCTGATAATTTATAGTTTATCTAGGTTTATTTTTATAGTCAGCTGCATTAAATAGTATTTCACCAAGTAAGATAAAGTTAAGTAAGCATAGACAATAGGGAATAGGGGAGGAAACGATCTTCCATATTAGCCAGTATTGCATCATTACTATTCAATGCACTAAATAAAGAGACTTGAAAAATGCATTTTATTTACGATGTTGCTTTTACTGTAGGTTCCATCACTAAAAATAAATCTTACCTGCTCAGTTTTGTTAAGTAAATACCTCCTGAAATAAGCTTGGGCACTAAATGTTTGGGGAACAGTTTGTATTGGACTAGCTGGCCTCCTGAGGTCCCTCCCAACCCTAAGTTTCTATGAGTCAATGTATCAGCTACATACTTTTCAGTGAAGCCTTGCTGGATTTTTTTTTTTTAAACAGTGAATTGTACTTGAGGCTAACTTCAATAATTATGTAAAAATAATGCATTTGTTTGCAAAAATATTCTTTTAGAAACAAAACATCAAGTACATCTACTATAATTACATACAATGTTAAATATAGAATGTCCTTTCTTTGTGGGGATGATGGGTAGCACTGGCTGGTTTTGTTCCCTCTTCCCTGTTGGTCCTGTTCCTTTTGCATTATGCTTCAGCCATTAGGGGATAGCAGACTGAGACAGTAGCATATCTGCTGCTTGATTCCATAACAGAGAAAAAGAGCATTAAAGAACTGTGTTACAGGCAAGCAGCCGGAGATATTGAATGATTATGATGGGATTTTCTCTTTCTCCTGTGATCCATCCACTTACTTCATTCCAAAATGGCTACCAATTTAAGTATGCTCATAGTTTCATAGTTTCATAGTAACTAGGGTCAGAAGGGGCCTAGAGCAGGCCATCTAGTCTGACCCCCCGCCAGTGGCAGGAACAAGTGCTGGGGTC